>JADGKE010000019.1:5384-20224 GCA_026954515.1 Cladochytrium tenue
GCGATCACGGGCGCCGGCAGCGCGCCCGGCTGGCCGGGCGGGGGGGCGCCCGGCCGCGCGAGTGCGGCGGGGCGCGGCGCCGCACACAAACACACATTGAGAGAGCGTGTGTGTGTGTGTGTGTGTGCCCGCGCCAAGGGCCGAGGCCAATAGAGGGCTGCCGACAACGTCCAACATTCGAGTGTGGCTGACTCAGAGGACATCAACCTGTCGGGAAATCTCGACAGGCCAACCTTTAAGTTGCGGACAAACCGCCTCAGTTTAAGTACGAAAGTGGCAGTGGTGGTCGCTGACGGAGCGGGACGGTGGGGAATGCAGTGGGTTGGGGGTGCGGGGAGAGAGTGTGTGTGTGTGTGTGGCTGGGTTGCCAGCCACCGTCGGCCTCCTCGCCGTGCTCTATTACTCTCTACCACCCAAACCCGGCACTCCCCCGGCCGGCGCCCACAGCCGCGAGCAGTGCGTCGCCGACGTCCAGCGCGCCCAGCCACGCGTGCAGGCCCGCCAGCCGGGCCCCGGCCGCCGCGAACCGCAGCTCCGCCTCCCGCACCCGAGCGTCCCATGCCCAAGCCCACGCAGCCGTCCAGCGAGCCATGTCCCCACCCCCGCCCGTCGCCGCGTGGACATCGTGGTCGCGAATGGCCAGCGCGCAGAACCACCCCATCGTCGCCACGCGCCGCATCGTCGCCCGCATCGCCAACGATGACCCTCCTCCCCCGCTGCCGCCGGCCGCCGACCCCGCGCCGACCTGTTCCCACGGCGACTGAGGCGCCGCTGCCGCCGGTGTGCTACCGGCGAGGAGCAGCGCCTCGTCCAGCGAGCGAAGCAGGTCATTTGTCTTTAGGAGGAGGAGCACCTCTGTCGGGAGCTTGGCCAGAATCTCGGCGATTGCGATGAGGAATCGAGCCTGCATCAGGTTGGCCTGCACCGCCGAGACCTCGGCGTCCGTGCGCAGCGTCGCGAGCTGGGATGCCGGGGGGTTGGTCGCCTTTGTTGGCCCAGCCGGCCCGTGCTGCGGTGCCGCCCGAGTCGCGTCCGCACCAGCCTCGGATCTGCCGGCCACGCCGTCGACCATCGCGCGTAATTTATCAACGCCGTTTTGGATGTCGCCGCCATCTGTAGCACCAGCCTCCAGCACGCTCCATGGTCGGCCAGTCATCATGGACGCAAACAGTCTGTGGTGATCGACGCCGTCACGCGCAGGCGTGCCGCGTCCATGCTGGTGTAGGAATAGCCGGTAGCTGGCATCTTCGATCCCATCCTCGTCGAAGCGGATGATAGAGTCCCATAGTCTCGCATAGTCTGTTGTCGAGTACACAAAAACACTGTTGAGCAACCATTGCCATCCAAACATTTTAAATTACCGTATTTTATCCTCTCAGGTAGCTCTCGGTACAAGCCGTGATCCACTTTTCCAGAAGGAAAGATGACGAAGGGGGAATACGAAAAAGAAATGAGTTATTAGTGGTGAGTTTATGCTTCAGTTGGAATTTCTAAGGCAGTACGCACATAACACGAGGTCAAAGTTATTGCTCGAATTAAAAAACCAGACAGGAGGCCATATCCACCGCAACCATCCAGAAGTGTGTCGTGGGCGTACAAAAACGTTGCCAGGGTGAGGGTCACAGTGCTAAATATAATTAAGTAAAGCAATCGAGAAAGGGTTGGGGAAATGATCATTAGCTGGGTGGCAGACATTGGCTTCGCAGTATTACAGACCACAAAACTGAGGAAGAAATTCGTTCAAGAGCACCGAAACCAAGAGACGTTGTAGTACCCGGCGCGAGAGACACAGACGGTTAGCAAAACACAATCGGGATGGGTGACCATTTTGCGCCAAAGCGAAACATACCCGTCCACAAATATCATCTTGTTGAACGCCCTGTTGACGGCCTCGGACACCGCCCTCGGGTCGATGCGGTGCTGCCTGAGGTAGGCGAGGTCATCGACGCGGCGGCCGTCGGCAAACTCCATGACCAGCAGGCGCGGGCTGGCGCGTAGGACCGCCGGCACCTTGACGACGCGGTCACCGGCAAAGTTGCGGGAGACGCGGGCCGCGTTGCGGCCCTCGGCCTCGAAGTCCAGCTCGCGCGGCAGCGACGTGCGCAGCTCCTCGGCCAGCCAGTTCAGGTCGAATGTCGGGAAGGCCCGCCGCGCCAGCGCCGACAGCATAGTGCAGGTCGCGATGTCGACGGCCGACCGCGAACGGAGGGGTGGGTGCTGCACTTTGACCGCGACAACCGCACCAGGGCCGCCGCCGGGACCGCGCAACTCGGCGCGGTGAACCTGGGCTAAAGACGCGACTCCGATGGGGGTGGGATCGAAACTGAAAAATAGTGTGTCCATGGTATTGCCTTCGAAAAAAAAATTCAAAGAGATTGAGCAAAGGGTAAAGCGCAACCTGAATGGAAACGGCAACATACCCGTCTCCTCCAAGATAAGAGCTTCGACATCCTGCATTGGAGTGGGCGGGCACCTGTCTTGTAATACCTTCATAGTCTCGACGTACTCCATGGGAAGAACGTATTGCATTGCTGCAATATGCTGGCCCTATGAGAGGTGCAGAACCTAAGTGTTAGACACCAAAATAAACTCAGGCTCCATCGCCAACGGCACAGTCAACTCCTTTCCCCTTCCCTTATGCCCATTTCATTTGCTCTGCCGGATAATTCTCCTCCTGCAATTAACCGCAATAGAGAAGGCATACGTACCAACTTGATGTATATACCTCCGTTCGTCGTGAACGCTCGGAGCAGGGCCTCCGCGCACCGACGGTGCACGTCGGACTTGTGGCGGAGATATTCATCCTCAGACATTCGGTCGGCCACCGTTTGACGCAAAGACCATTTGTAGTCAAGCCCGACCCCTGGCCTACGGCGTAAGTTCAAACTATAGGGCACGAAAGGATGCGCGTGGTAGAATATTATGGGTGTTTCGACGGCGTGTGCATTTGTGGGGTGATAGGGGGTGTGGGTCTGGAATTGCCGAAGGAAAAAAATTCTGGGGGGTCGTAGTCACCGATGGCGGCGGAGCTGATCGTGAGGCTCCGCTGCATGGCCTCGGCGGCGCCGCGCGCCGACGCCGGATCCAAGGCGAACCAGGCGGCCGAGGTGACGACGACAGCGCCCGTCACGGCGATCAGGAGGCGAGCTACGGGTCGTGTTCTGCGACTGCCTGCGGTGGAGGCGCCATGGACGGGCCTGGGGTGATGTCTGCCTCCAGCGAACTCGCGCCAAGGCGCGGCAGCGGCGGAGGACATGGAAGCGGAGGAAAGCGAGGCGTGTGAAGTTGCGCCGAGAGAACCGGCCGCGGCGATTGCGGAAAACGCCGCGTTGTGGCGGAGGTCAGGGACGTTGTCCAGCAACCGTCGGCATGAGGACGGGAAAGCCGCGGACCTGGCCCACCGCCGCGCATGGCTTCTTGGAAGGGCCCAACTGGCCGCGTAAGGAAAGGCGCCAACATGCATGGCGCCACTGGTAGGCCGCCGCAGAAGCGCACCGGTGGAGGCGGCAGTGGTGGTGACAATAGTCTGGTTCCTGGTTCTGCGCTAAGCAGCCACGATCAAGCCGCCTATTGCTGGGCTTCGGGCTTCAAAAATTATCAGCAACAGTAAGTCAAAACCGTCCTTGTCCACCCAGCACCTCGCAAAGAACGGGCTTCCTCGTTGACACAGTAAAATCCGTAGGTTTGCTCCATGAAATTGGAGTCTCGGTCGGATAGCAGACAATGATCGATCATTTGCTGTGGTGTAGCAATTCAAAGAAGCTAGGTGGAATAATACGGCAGGACGACGCAGGAAGAAAGCCGATGGGGGAGGGGTTCGAAGTAGGATAAGAGCAAATGTGAACGGGAGTGCCGGAGGTAAACCGGATGGGGTGGATCTCCGGGTAAGGGAAACAGAAAAGAGAACAAAAAGAAGCGAGGAGGAAAGGGGGCAGCAGACAAAAAGTCAGGTGGGTCCGTCATAGACTCAAAGGGCGAGCCAAGATTGAAGACAAAACTTAGCGAAAAACAAGGGCAACATTCCCGAGGCAAATTGCAATACTCAGGGCATAGGAGAATAAAGCATAAGTCAAAAAAAGAAGACTCATAGGCATTTAGGAAGGGAGTTCCCGTCAGTCACGGGGAGGTACGGTTTCCTTTCCCTCGGCTTGACTTGTTCCACGTTGTTGGAGCTCGCGCTGGCGATTATCATTTTCCTCCTCATCTGAATCAGTGTCGGCCTCGTCGTCGCCGTCCTCGAATTTAGACAGCAAGTCGCGCGCCAGGTCTCCAAGGTCACGACCGCGGCGCCGCTTCTCCTCCTCCTCCACCACCGACGGGCGGAGGAGGTCGTGGCGCGTCACCATGCCGACCAAGAAGCCGTCCCGGTCGCTCACAAACACGTGCTTCAGACCCAGCTGGCGGAACATGCGGAAGACCTTGGAGGCCGTGGTATCTTCACGCACAACCACCGGGTTAGAAGAGCTAACCGATTCAAGTTCGACCACATGGTGCTCAGCGACACCTGCCGCCGTAAGTTCCGCTACAAGTTCTTCAAGCCTGTTTCGCCGTACGTATCCAATTGCACGGAACTTGCGGACGGGTACTTTTTGACCCTCCTCTCCATCCTCATCGTAGTGGTATGTCTCCACAATCGGGAATCCTTCAAATTTGCACGAGAGCAGAAGGCGCCTAATCCCCCTAACCGTCTCAAGTCGCCGAAGAATGTAGAGCCTCGAGGCCATTATTTTCGATGTTTCGATGGTTTTGAGAATGTGCGCTGGATTACTGGGCAGGTACGGTGCGCCCTGAGTGAAAAAGTCAGCCTCCGTATCCTCTAAATTTTACAAACATTATTTTCCATTTCCATGTGGTACAGGCCCTCGCCCATTGCGCCGCCTACCCACGCGGCAGAGAAGCAAGCCTAGAGTTTTTTAGTCTGAGAAAGTCAACACAAATGTTTGGCACTTACTATAATCAGTGCCGGCAGGTAACCCATATCGCCGGTTAATTCCAGTACGACAAGAACAACAGTCACAACCAAGCGCGAGGTGCCGCTCCAAAATGCCGCCATGCCAATCATGGCATAAATACCAGGGTCAACAGGGGCAGCCCAAGTTCGTATGGCGTTAACAAGATAACCCATTAGCCGTCCGTAGATAGCACCAATAATAAGGTTTGGAACGACGTTGTCTAAGCAAGACTAGGTTAAAAACGCAGATCGGAGTGCCTGATTTACCGGTGGGAAGTGCAATATAATATGTTGAAGCACTGAGAAAGACATAAAATACTGCATAGAACGTTATAAATGTCAGCAACAGGGAGACGAACCTCCGAAAAGGAGGAGGGTACGGTAGCTCCAGATGTGATACAAGCCGCGAAGTAACAGGAGTTGAAGTTGGCGCTCTTGGTTTACCCGTTAACAGACGCGCCGAGACATTTGAAGTAAGATGCCTCACCAGGTGTCGACCAAAACAAACTACGAATCTCATAGTAACAATGTTCCTCCTCATTCATGGACAATTTGATTTCGGCATCCGATTCCTCGGGGTCATACATGAAATTAGTCAATTCGACCGCGTCTACCTCGGTATCATCCGCTAAGGTAGTCTCGTTGACAGTGCACAAAACCTCTGTAAATTGAGGTACTTGTATGGTGACGTTCTTAAAGATTGCATTGGGATAGCAGATAGTGTCTTCAATGAGGTACTCCTCGCAAGCCCTCAGCTCCCCGCATGTGACAGAGGAGTTCGACGCGACAAAACCACAGCTCGTCGCAGTCTGGGCGGCATGCTGCAGAGGTACCGTCCGGGGAGTACACACATCCACACCTTCACCAGTGGGGAACCAAACCACGATCGCTGTAGTAACGATGCAAAGAGCAGCCACCTCCACCAGGCGAAGGACCGCATTTAACGATCGATTGAAGGTAATCGGCTCTACTGTTTCGCCTTTCTTTCGTTTTTCTTGAGCCTCCTCTTCGCGGAATCGCACAGGGTCAATCAAGTACTTCATTCGAAGGCGCTGAACACCGGTCAAGATAAGGTTCATGAGGACTCCCAGGAAAGCGGCAATGATCCCGATAATGAGGTAAATCAAAAACTCGCCAAGGGTCAACTCCACGTTGCAGGATGTGTCGATCTGGGGTAGAAGACTCAGTAAAACCAACTGGAATACGAAAGCTTACTGGGAACAGGACGGCTCGAAGCGGAACGAGGAGTGGCGTAGTGATACTCTCCCGAATGTCAAATTGAAAGTAGGCCGTTATCAAATACGAGACAACGGTGCAGAACTAGATCGCATATTAACCACAAAGGGAAATTTCATGATTCTTACAATCGTGCGGATGAGGAGAGAGGTTTCGAAGAATGAGGTGGTTTCTTCCACTGCAAAAAGCACCCCACCCTAAATAAGATCTTAGTTGACGCAATATTACTTCGTTACGGTACCAGCGGAGATCGAAATATAGCAGAAATTGAAACTGCTGCGCCAAGTGTGGCGAAGAGTCGTAAACTACAACAGTGTCAACAGAGAAACGTCAATAGCGTCGACTTACCGCTGTTGCTCGAGGAATGTCAATAAACTGTCACCGAGATTTCGAGCAGTTTGCCCATAAGAGGAAACTTTCGCCTTGCGCTGGACTTCGTCTTTAGCATGAACTGGCCCATCGAGCTTAAGCGTTTCTCCGTAGAAGAGACGACGAAACCAGGGCCACTTTCTGATTCCTTGAACGAGAAGGATAGCAACGCTGGCTCCCACTTTTGCCATCGGACCATCGATGCCGGAAAAGAGACCCGCTGAAACTAGACCGAAAATCCCAATGAACTCAATCATTGTCGCCAAAACAGAGACGCCGGCAAGAGTACTTGCTCCGTTAAGAAAAGCGATAACCTCCGTCATGCCCGAACCAATCGCGGAAGGCTGTCCCAGAATCCCGTCAGCTTAATCCCATCACATCAAGAACTCACCGCGAACAAGATCACAAAGGCGGAAGGAACTAACGCAAAAGCGAATGAGATCAGGACACCGTAGCCAAATCCAAGCCTCGATTCGCCGTCTTCCACAAATCCAGTTATAAATTCAATTCGCCAGTCGGCAATTCGTTCGGTTGCGAACGACATGAGGTTGAAGAGTACGGCAACGATGATCGCAATTGCAAGACCAACTGCATACTATATTGACTTTAGCCCATCGAGTAACGAGAGAGGATAAATGGGAGGTTAAACTTTACTTTCGCGATCTCCTGGCCGACTTTTGAGAGTGTGCCTTGGTTTAGATAGTGAAGACGGAGGACAGGATGGTCCGGTTCTTCAAAGTCCACAGTCTGGAAGGAATGATTTCAGTTATGACTGAGTATAATATCATGGGTTCCAAACCTCAAAGTTTCGGAAAGCAGCATGGGCAGGATCCAACATGGTTGCGCTGGCAACAGTCTTATTGCGCGAGAGCGAGCCGGGAGTCGCATGTTCGGCCTCGCTGGACGCGCGGAGAAAGGTATCGATCTGCTCCGGCGACGCAGCTCGGTCCAGCCGGCCGTGGTCGAGCATCGGGGCTGGCAACGACGGGCGGTTCTTAGCGCCGGTGGTCCTGTGGCGCGAAAGGCTCGGGGCGGGGCTTTCGTGCATGGGGATCGCCCCGGAGGCTGAGCCATGGGGAGACGAAGTCCGGAGCGGTGACGGGCCGGAGGCGGCGGCGCTGGGTATCCTGGGAGGGCGGGACAAATCCGACGACGAGCCCGACGAGGACGAAGAGGTCGTCACCGAGGCCTTGGAGATGGAGGCGATGGCAGAGGGGCCGGACCCGCCGCCGGTGCGGGCTGGCGGGGAGGGCATGGGCAGGGATAGGGGAGGCTTGATCGGTAACGAGGGGGCCAGGCGTGTGGATGGGAACGCGGGTAAAGTCCAAATGTAGGAGCGTTGACGAGGCGCACAAACTTGGGCCAGAATGAAGACTGGCAGACTGGCAGGCAAACGGACAGTTGTGCGCAGGCAGGCAGGCAGGCAGGCAGGCGCTGGATGGTTGATAGTCAGTTGGTGAGACAGCCTGGTAGGGATTTTCATTGGCTCACACCCAAATGAGACAACACGATCATGTGCGACTTGAAAGAGTCTTGTCTCGCTCACCCAGAAGACAACAAAAATATGCAGGCGACTCAAAACTGCAATTAACCGTTATGTTCCGCACATGTTCACCTCCTCTATCTATGCATACGTCAAGCAATTTTCTGTGTCAGCCCTTTTGTTCTCCCAAGGTTGGGGTAAAAATTAGTTTCCACGGCTGATCACCTGGTTCATTGGGGATCTAAATGAAAAATGGTTTAGCAAGCCATCCAGCTTACTTTCCTGGCATTTACTGACTTTTCGGCTTGCAAAAACCCGCTTCCTCACAGAAAACTAATATTTCGTAATCTTGATATAACCAATTAGCAGGGGGGCCCTAATGTATTCAAACTGAAGAGTTCTTCGTGTTTGCAGTCGAATGTGGATGACAATTCAGAGTTTTGAAGAAACGACAGAAGACGAAGAGGAACGAGAGGGAGGGGAGAATGGCGCGGGCAGAGACTCTAGCCAGCTACCAAGGATCATATTTACAGCGTCTGGGTTCTGCCACATTGCCCAGTGGCCAACACCGCGGAGAACCTCCTTACGCAGTAAGCCTGGAGCGAACCACCGTTCCATGCCATCGGCAAGTATTGGGGGGAGAGCCGGGTCCTTCTCCGCCATCACCACCAGGCCCGGCACAGAAAACACAAACGGTCGCGGTGCGTTCGCAAACTCCAGCTCGTCCTCCCAGTTATGGCGCCGCGTGCGGTACCAGTTGAGCGGCCCTCGGAAGCTGCCTCCGTCGCGCCCGAACTCGGCCACATAGTGGTCCATCATCTCGCGTGACATGAGCTTGGCGGGCCCGATGTTTCGCAAAGCGGACTCCGGGATGACGCCCGAGTCGACGCGGAATGCGGAACCGGATCCGCCCGGCAGCGATCCGCCGTACACGCCATTAAGAAAGCCGCGGAGGTTCTCGCGACTGCGTCCGACGGCGGCCTCGACATGCGGCCCGGCCAGCTGTAGCTGGTAGCGGAACGTCGGCACGGCTTGCGCAATTGTCTCCAAGTCCAAATAAGTCCGCGTCGGTGCATTGTAGGGGACATTGAGTGAGAATACGGCCGCGACAATCTCCGGCTGCCACATGGCGATGCGCCAGGCCGAATAGCCTCCCCAATCGTGACCGCCAAGAATGATCTTAGGCACGACCACGGAGGTATTGCCGTAACCGCGGTCGCCAGCGAATACATGATGAACCAGAGCCTTGATGTGGCTTGCAATTTTCTTGATGGCGTACTCAGCGGGGTCGTGGGGTTTCGACGTCTGACCGTACCCCAACATGTCGGGGACAACCACACGGTATCCACGCGTGACGAGGTAAGGCACTTGATAGCGCCAGGCCATGGAGATATCTGGCCAGCCATGGAGGAGGACAATGGTTGGGGGGGGTCCGTCCGAATGCAGCGGGCCGACCCTGGAAGGCTCGGCCAGCAGGTAGTGGTAAGCAATGCCATCGGCCACGGGAGCCTGGAGGTGCCGAACACGTTGGTCGTCTGGTGCTAGCGGAGGTGGCGATGACGTTGGACGTGACATGGTTGAGGAGGTGAAGGTAAGCAGATCACGCGCTCAATCGGATTCTGTGACACGGCATTCACCATGACAAGCCAAGAAAAAAACGTTGCCCACACCGCATCACGCAATCGCACGTGAGCATTGCGAGTTCGACAACGTCGTACCATCGCATGCGCCAACGGAAAGGCCTTGGCTGAGAGACAGACAAAGAGTATGTGATGTGGCGCACAAGCGGCAGGTAAAGAAAGGGAAAGGCCTCAACGTACTGTCGCACAAACCTGCTCGGCTCGTCCCAAAAAGGCATTGCCAGTTCGCCTCCACCGCCAGCACTCGGCACCCCTCTCTCGTTCCCATCCTCCGAAGACAGCTTATGTTTCACTTCTCTGGGAGCTCTGTCGAGAAGATTTTCTGTCGCCCTCCCCCAGCATCCCCTCTGTGGTACAAGTGGAGCATAGAGACAAAAAAGCAGCCGTCACCACCAAGGGTCGGCAATAAATACTTCGAGCCTTTGTTCGTGCACGAATACCATCGCCCTCGCACGCGCATCGGCAGGTACCGGCGTGTAACTTCCGTCAATTCCACCTGCCTTTAGAAGACCAACCTCCATAGATACCTTCCGCAATGTCATCTCCGGACCCTGAGAAGCAGGCTGTTACCGATGTACCGGATGAAACTCACGCGAAGGCCGACGAGTCGGACAAGGATTCCGGGACGGCGTTCGTGGTTGACCCGCGCGAGGAGGCTCGCGTAATGCGCAAGGTCGACTGGGCCGTCCTCCCCGTCCTGTGCGGCTTCTACTACTTCCAGGCTATTGACAAGGGCAATGTCAGTCAAGCGAAGCTTGGTGGTATCCAGACGGACACCGGCACTGCTGGAACTCTCTTTAACGTCGCAGTGTCCATGTTCTACGTCGGTTATGCCCTTGTCGTTGTTCCCCTTACTCTCGGTTACCTACGAGTCAACCCTCGCTATCTTATTTCGTTCATTGGTACTGCCTGGGGTCTCTGCAGCATGCTGATGGCTCTCGCCAATAACGCTCCCGGTCTTATTATGGCTCGCTTTTTCCTTGGTATCTTCGAGGCGGGCATTCTCCCCGTTTCTCTCGTTATCACCGCCACTTGGTACCCTCGCAAGGAGCACGCCATAAAGACGGCTATCTGGTTCTCATGCTCGTCGATTGGTACCGTTACTGCCGGTCTTATTTCGTACGGCATTCAGTTGAACCTGACGTCTGGCTTCCTGCATGCGTGGGGATACTTGCTGTTCATCGAGGGTGGCGCCACGGTCCTCTGGGGTATACTGGCACTCTTCATTACTCCGGACAAGCCAGAGAAGGCACGATTCCTGAACGACGACGAGCGGCTTATTGTGATCAACCGGCTTGAGGCCGACCGCACGCAGACCAAGGCTGCGTACAACGGTGCTCAGCTTCGTGAAGCTATTTTCGACCCGTCTACGTGGCTATTTGCTCTGATTTACTTCTGCTGGCAGTGTGGCAACACCGCTTTCTCGATCTTCTCGCCTCAGATCATTTCGTCCCTCGGTTTCGGCAACCTCCAGGCCCAGCTGTATTCAGCTCCTTACCCGGCGCTCAACTGGTTCCTCCAGATTGCCTTGTCGTTTACATCGGACAAATTTGCTGACCGCAGCATTCACCTGATGATTTGCGCCTTCCTTGCCTGCGTTGGTTACATCAGTGTCATCGCTTACTCGAACGGCATGTGGGCTTCGTACGGGCTCCTTTTCTTGACGTCGTTCAACTCCGGCAGTTTGACGCTCGTTCTGGCATGGGCCACTGCCAACATTGTCGGTACGACCAAGCGTATTTTCGCGTCGTCCATGCTGGGTCTTGTCGGTGCGTTCTCAGGTATCGCTGGTAGCTACATTTACGAGGACTCCGACAAGCCCAAGTACATTGTTGGTCACTCGGCGAACATGACTCTGATGGCTGTGGCTGTGATCTCGGTTGTTGCTCTTCGCTTCCTGCTTGCTTACCGGAACAAGAAGAAGGATGCCGAGTTCGGCCCGGTCAAGACGCACCTTGCCAAGACTCTTGACGAGGCGTTCGAGGAGGACCACACTGACCTTGACCCTAACTTCCGCTACCTTCTTTAAGTTCTTTTACTGCTTTCCACGCCCCTGTTGCAATGAAGTTGCCTTTTTGTTCTCCGCTAAGCAAAGTCGTCTAGCATGTTTCACAATTTTCGCCAGCTCGACTTTGTGGTATCCCATTTTGACTGCTGTCACAAATAGATCGATATGAATAGCTTTTTTTGTTTTAGGTTGTCGGTGTACCGATAATCTTCTTCAGTGCTACTCTCCCTTCCATTATTCTTAGTCGTATCTTGTTGTCGTTCCTGGCTTCGCTTCGCCTACACGCCCCACACGGCCTTTAAGCGTTCGTTCGTTATGTGTGGAAGTGTGAAGAATGCAACTTCAGAGAACGGCAGATGGGGGTCAGGGAGGAGGAATAGTACGGCGGTATGATGGTGGAAGATACGAAATGTTAAGGAGGTGTCGGTTGGGGAATATAAAAATAGGGCAGATCGATGCAATGACAAAAGATGCCTGTGTCATCAGTTATCCTCGGATTTGGTCGGCTGACCGGTGAATTTCCTCCTCGGCAACCGTTGGCTGATGAAGGCGTGACATCCTTCTCATGAACCCATGTCGTCATGGGGATAGATGGAAAGAGAGCGGAAAGAGAGAGAGCGAAAGGGAGAGGGAGAGGGAAAGAGCGCGAGAGAGAGAGGTAGAGAGAAGGTGCGTTTGTAGGGGGCCAATTACCTGCTGGTGCCTGCTTGTGGCCAAAGGCAATGCAGCCGAAAGAGGAACGCCCCGGTCTCTGTCCCACTCGTCGCATGAGCCGGAGGCACAGTGCCGTCATGAGGCACTTCGCACTAGCAGCCTTGTCGCTAGCGGCTGCATCCGAATTCCAGCTTAGTGATCGAGGTCACTGCGCCGGACGGCAGGCGAGGGGTGCACAGAATATATAATGCCGCTGCACCCCTCTGCAACCTCGGCACCAAGTTTTCCCGCCTCTTGTTCTTCCCTAGACTGTAAAAAAAGTACCAACACTGCTGCTTGTGGTAGCCTCCCTCACTCTGACCGCGACCCCCAGCCATGGCCACAGACGATGCCGAGAAGCAGCTCTCGGAGGTTGCCGAGCAAGTGAAGGCTGATGGGTCGGAGAAGGACTCAGGAACGGCGTTCGTGGTCGACCCGCAAGAGGAGGCCCGCGTCATGCGCAAGGTCGACTGGGCCGTCCTCCCCGTCCTGTGCGGCTTCTACTACTTCCAGGCTCTCGACAAGGGCAACCTGTCCTTCGCCAAGCTCGGCGGCGTCCAGACGGACACCGGCACTCAGGGCACTCTGTTCAACGTGGCCATCTCCATGTTCTTCGTCGGCTACGCATTGGTGGTGCTCCCGCTGACGCTTGGGTTCCTCAGGATCAAACCACGCTACTTGATTTCATTCATCGGCACCGCCTGGGGCCTGTGCAGCTTGCTGATGTCCTTAGCCAACAACGCCGCCGGCCTATCGGTCGCGCGCTTCTTCCTGGGTGTTTTCGAGGCCGGCATCCTCCCGCTCAGCCTGGTTATCACGGCGACGTGGTACCCGCGCAAGGAGCACGCCGTCAAGACCACGATCTGGTTCGCCTGCTCATCCATCGGCACTGTCACGGCCGGTCTCATTTCGTACGGCGTGCAGACGAACCTATCGGGCGGCTTCCTGCACCCGTGGGGATATCTACTGTTCATCGAGGGAGGCGCGACCATTATCTGGGGCATTTTGGCGCTGTTTATCACCCCGGATATCCCAGAGAAGGCCACCTTTCTTACGGATGACGAGAAACTCATCGTGGTCAACCGGATGGAGGCCGACCGCACGCAGACCAAGGTCGCTTTCAGCAAGGCCCAGATGTGGGAGGCGGTCACTGATCCAGCGACGTGGATGTTTGCCCTTATCTACTTCTGCTGGCAGTGCGTGAACTCTGCGTTCTCACTCTTCGGCCCTCAGATCATCGCCTCTCTCGGGTTTGGCAACCTCCAAGCGCAGCTGTACTCGGCGCCAGGTGCGGCTTTCAACTTTGTGATCCAGGTCGTGATGTCAGTGACGTCCGACAAATCTGGCGACCGAAGCTTGCACCTGGTTGTGGCGGCGCTGCTGTCGGTAGTGGCCTACCTCACGGTGATCGCGTACCGCCCTGCCACGACAGACTCCCACGGGCAGTGGACGCTGTACGGCGTGCTGTTTTTTGCCTCTTTTAACCCGGGCAGTCTGACGATCGTGCTGGGCTGGGCGACCAGCAACATCGTCGGCACCACCAAACGCATTTTTGTCTCGTCGATGCTGGCGCTGACTGGCGCGTTCTCTGGTATCGCTGGCAGCTACATCTACGAGGACTCGGACAAGCCGCGCTACGTTGTCGGCCACTCGACAAACATGTCGCTCATGGCCCTCGGCCTGCTGACCGTTATCGGGCTACGGATCCTCCTTGCTCAGCGAAACAAAAAGAAGGAGGCTGAGTACGGGCCTGTCAAAGTGCACCTCGCCAAGTCGACAGCTGAGGCCTTTGAGGAGGACCACACGGACCGCGATCCGGACTTCCGCTACTACCTGTGATTCCTCCGCCACCCCCATCGCGCTCACCTATCTCCCACCCTCCCTCTTTCTCAACTACAGGGCTCGTACATTAGCGTCTCCAACTTTCCTTTGGCCATTGTCCCCTCTCGACTGCCTATTCCCCCCTGTCTGTCCCCTTTCTTCCATGAGTTTTTTGTAGTGCCTGTCTGGTTACCGAACCCCATCAAGGGCTAGCCATTTATAAAGTTGTTCTTCTATGTCTTCTTCTGGGCAGTTTTCATTCACGGTGTGCTGGCTATTTGATTTGTGCAAAATTGTTGGGTGTTCTGTAGGTCTGTGCAAGTGTATGAGATCCGTCATCATAAATGGGAGATGGTGACACAACAGCCACACCGAGGCGCCCACAGGCCACACAGTGCAGGCCTTGGTCGCACGCTGGCGGCGGCCGTGGGATTGTTGGGGCGGCAAGCCGTGTCGCTCGCCCATCCTCCAGGTGCCAATGCACGCACACAGTCTCGACAGTCACCTTGGCTATTGATGGCAATCATCCACTTCCTTGTCACACGCGCCTCGACCACTCACAAGCACACACACCGCACCCATGCACACCCCCCAACACATACACCAACAGCAAAACACACACAAGACGACAAAAACCCA
>JADGKE010000020.1:0-20094 GCA_026954515.1 Cladochytrium tenue
CATATACACAAACATACAAACACACACACACACACACGCTCGCTCTCTCCCACTTTCACACACATTCATTCGCATATAAATTGCAGCCAGTTTTGTGCTACCAAACAACGAGCACACCGCACAGCTTTCCAGAAACGGATGGGCATTTAGCCCACAAAATTGGGTCCAAAAATCAAATTGCTGGTCCAACCACTAAATCATGGTTTATTTAATTTTTGGAACGGGTGCTTCACATTGGACCAGCCGGCTCATAGCCTCAAACCTCCCCCTGTCAGCCTAAATGCTGGCCATTCGTGCAGAAAATGTGCCATTACGCCTCATTGTCCAAACAGCCGCCCGATGCTTCGTCTCCTCAAAGGTCAGGCTCGTTGGCTCCAGTCTGTATTAAGCATTGCTGGGCTTCAGGTATTCTCGCCATGTATTGGAAGGACGCAATTATTTTCCAAACAACAGTGTCGAGTGTCCCATAGCCCGCTCAATATCAAGGCAATTTCACAACGGAAAAAGGCTCAAATCACTTTTGATTCATACAACAACTGATTTCACGAGATCCGAAAAACAAGGTTCAAACAAGTACAAGCAAGAAAGCCGATTACAAAAATAAAGTCTTGTTATGCCCTTAGTGTGCAACCGGAACAGCATTGTCTCCCGCGACTCGGCCAAACCAGCGGGCCGACTTCTTCGGCGTCCGTTCCATGGTCTCGTAGTTCACCCAGTGCAGCCCGAACCGTTTGGCATACCCTTCGGCCCATTCATAGTTGTCGCAGAACGACCAGGCAAAGTAGCCGCGGACGTCGGCGCCTTGCGCGATCGCCCGGTGCATACCCAAAAGATACTCACGGTAGAACTCGACACGGAAGTCATCATTCTCGGCCTCCTCTTTGGTCCGGTCCGCCACCGCGCACCCGTTCTCTGTCACGAGAATGCCGCCGCCGAGGACGTGCGACCCGTATCGATTCTGCACCCACAGCAGAAGCTTCTCGAAGCCCCAGCCGACCACGTTCCAGCCCATGTCCGTGCGCTTCCAGGCGGGGTCCGACGTCAGCACCGTACCCTCGTCGCGCTCATAACTGCCCGTGTCGTCGTTCGGTCCCGGCGATTCCTCATCGTAGTCCTGCGAGGGTTCCGCGTAGGCCGTACCGTAGTGGTTGAGTCCAAAATAGTCCGAGCTTCCTTTTAGAAGTTCCTTTTCCTCGTCGCTGAAGGTTGGCAGCCGTTCACCTGCCCGCTTCTTCATCACCTGGGGGTAATCTCCCAGATAAATCGGATCCGCAAACCACCCCAAGAAGAACAGCAGCGATCGCTCGGCGGCGGCTTTGTTCGCAGCTACCCGCGCCTCGTCGTCTGCGGCAGCGGGTTCTCGCCAGTCGCAATTCAAGGTAATACCGATGCGCCCGCCTTGAGCAATCTGGAACTCGTCACGGTACACCTTGACCGCGCGCGCGTGCGCCAGCAGCAGGTTGTGTGCCGTTTCGTACGGTTCGCGCTGAGGGTGGGCGGTTCGCCCGGGGGCATGGACGCCCGATCCGTAGCCCAACCATGCCGAGCACCACGGCTCGTTCAGCGTGATCCAGGTCTTGACGCGATCGCCGAAGCGCTCGAAGCAAACGCGGGCGTACCGCGCAAACGCCTCCTGGATCGCTCTGCCGCCGAGCCAGCCGCCGCATCGCTCGTCCAGCGCCTGCGGCAGGTCCCAGTGATAAAGCGTCGCGACGGGCTTTATGTCGTTCGCGAGCAGCTCGTCGATCAGCGCGTCGTAAAAGGCCACGCCGGCCTCGTTGACCGGGCCGTCATCTTCGACGTGCTCCTGTAGACCGGCGCCGGGCAGGATGCGCGGCCAGGCGATCGAGAAGCGGTAGGCGCCGACACCCATGGCCTTCATAAGGGCCACGTCCTCCTTGTAGCGGTGGTAGTGGTCGACAGCGCGCGCGCCTGTGTCGCCGTTGACCACACGGCCGGGCGTGCGCGCGAAAGTGTCCCAGATGCAGTCGCAACGGCCGCCCTCGTTGCTAGCGCCTTCGACCTGGTAGGATGCCGTTGCAGTGCCCCAGAGGAAGCCATCCGGGAAGCGAACAACGCCGTCGTTGGCGGTAGTCATTGTAGGTCAACAGGCACCGGGCTGTGGAATGGTTGCTAGCCGGATGGGTTTAATGGGCAGTTTGGTTGGATTCGGCGCGTGACCTCCAACTGGGGTAAGGTTTTCCCGAGTGGCTGGTGTGACAACAAGAGCATCACAACAAACAACAAACATGCTGTTGGCATTATCCCACAGGTCGGTCATCTTGTCTCTCAAGATAACGCTCCACGAATTTTCTGAGAGGCAAGATATTATGGGATCTCTGCCAACAACGTCGAATTTTGTATCCACGAGTCTGACTGAACCATCATCATTTCCTTCCGATTCTACGCAAGATTCATGCCCACGCTGCTCTACTACGAAAACTTATCACTCACTCTCTAATTTAAGCCGACGCATTGCCATGAAAGCCTGTCGGGATCCGCCCGTAGGTGCTCCCTACCAACCCAAATTTAGACGCTGCCTGGTATATCGATTGTAGTCACCGTTCATCTTCTCAGCCATCAAGCACTGGGGGTCTCGGTAGGTTCTGTGATGAAAATTTTTGAAGGTGCGGTCCCTCCACTTCCACTTTCCCCTTCACCTCTTAATCTACTTCAAATGCTTGTTAGAAAAACTGCTAAAAGTCAGGTTTTCGCTGTGGGTTCGGAAGTTGTGGATGATCTCAACATTTTCCTCGGCATATTCAAGGCCGGTCATCAAATTGCGTGAGTTTGATTAATATCATTAAGTCTTTGCTAAGCAGTACCATTAGGATTTCCGGCTGGAGTATGGCAGATTTCACTACCCTGTCCGGCGCAAGTCCTTGCAAAATTGTTGACACCTCCCGAGCTATCCAGGCCGTCACTGGAGTGATACCGAAATACAACCATACCCCATGGAAGTGTTTGGAGATTGCTTTGGAGGTTTGACAATATAATTCATTTCGGACGGTTCTTGAATTTAAACGTCAGATACGTTGTTGAAACTTTGGGGTTACGTCTTATCCTCGGGTCGCCCAGTGTGAAGAACGAATTCTCTGCCTAATTTGAATTCGGAGTCTTCGACGCCCTCGCTCCACCGCTCAACACATGTGGAAAGCTTTCCGAACCTATTCAATTTACAAGACGTCCTGGCAGCAATCGACACCGCAGTCGAACAAAGTCGCCCCCATTGACATTGCACGATGCATCCGCTTCGATTAAAATGCCTTACGTACCGAAACCGCTGGCACGCTACGTAGAGCAGCTCTACGTTTAGTCAGTTGCCTCCGCCGCCGATGCCAAAGTCATTTTGGAGTCAGAGTCGCCATCCTATATCGAATCGACTTTCACCTCGAGCTCTTTGAGCCCTTCAGCCTAGACTTAAGCCACGAAGGCCATCGGCATCCGCTGTGGATTATGGCCGTAATCTTCGATTTTAGATGGGTTTTAGATGGGTTACTCCTTCTTACAACATTGTACACCAGCTATAAAACAGTTTGAATTCTCTGACAAGTGTCACTCTCGATGGCTGATGGCTGGAAACAACAACGGTATCGAGGACCCCATTGTGCAATCTCTCCGTGAGTTGACCATCACCACTGCCCGCGAGGCTCGTGAGACCCGCGAAGCTGCAACCCGCGAGGCCCGTGAGAGTCGCGAAGCTGTCGCCTGAGAGTCGCAGTTTCTCTAGAATCGAATCGCGGAGCTCATCCGGGATGACGCCTTCTCATGGCTTCTATTCGGAACAATGGGCCGACGTCCTTCAGTCCTTAAACGGGAGAGAAATCGAAAAATAGATACGATCCTGGTTCAGTTTAAGGACTGAAGGACGTCGGCACATTGTTCCGAACGAAGCCGCTGATAGGGTATGAGTAGGCGTCATCCCAGATGAGCTGCGAGATTCGATTGTAGAGCAACTGCGACTCTCGGGCGACAACTTCGCGACTCTCACGGGCTTCGCTGGTTGCAGCTTCGCGGGTCTCGCGGGCCTAAGTCCGGGTCCGTTTCCTTGGCAAAACGAGCCCGAAAACAGTCCCAGCAACCGAGAGGAGTATATGAAGGACACTAGTGATGTGCTGGAGATCGCACCAGATGATGATCTGCTGCAGATCAGCCAAGATGACAGAAGCGAAAATCTTCATATTATTGATGTGGCCGGTAACGGCTCTCTTTTAAATGCGACATTGCAGGCAATGTTCGACTTCGAGGTAGGCTCCAATATGCATGTAGCCCATGGTACTAACGACCTATTATTAGGTGGCACTGATGTTATCGTTTACCGCAGTAGTACGAATACTGACTGCGCAAATTGCGCAGTTGTTGTCGTTGAGCTGAAGAAGACGGCCCTCGATTGCGCATCCAAGATGAACCAGGCAGTCGGCTAGCTTCTATCAACCGTGGCGATTTCCCATTTTCCCGTTTTTTCGGTCCTTACTGACCTGCGAGATCACTGGACCTTCCACTGGGTACGGGAGCACCCAAGGATGCCCAGCGAGGCACAGCTTTGCAAGCAATTCGTGTCCCGGTCGGGGGAAATCTGGCACTTACACCGTGTCATTGCGACCGACTGGCAATCGGTCCGAGGTATAATCCCAGAAGCGGATGACGACGACTTTCCTCCACACGACCGAAGTAGAACACAACGCCCATACAACCGACTTGAGCTAGTGCCGACGTATAACTGTCGGAACCTAGTCACGATTATGACGGCTCTCCATCAGTAACACAATCGCCAATCGCCACCACGGCGGAGGCGGCGGAGGCGGCGGAGAAGCCGGGGGCGAGAGCAGTAAAACCCTCTTGCCTCCACCACCTCCGCCGATGAAAGAGTTTTAATCTGTCAGTTTTTCCTGGGTTTTTGTCTCTACGCTATGTAAAAGGCTGATATCGTCTGGGACGATGTCGGCGTCGAGCTGCTCAAGCCCTTTTCGATCGAAGTGCGCGACGCGATGAAGGTGAAATGACTGGAGTGTCAGTAAGTTCATGGCAGCCTCTGCGAAAAAACCAGACGTGCACTGTCCCTCGAGGTCCAGCAAGGATCTGAAAATAAATATCATTGCACCCTTACCGGCATTGGTTCTTGGGCTTGCACTATTTCGCGTCATACTCTTAACCTTTTTCTACTTTTGTTCTGCACGGTCCTAACTCTGCTCAATTTCTAACGGCCCAGCTTGAATGAATAATATGAATCACTCAAATGCACATGGAGTCTTCTCCTCTTCCCTCGCCCTTGATCTAGGTACAAAACGAGCATGTTGAGGTCGGGCATGTTGAGGTGGCGCGGCTGCTGCTGGACCCCGGCGATGACGCGGATTCACGCGAGGCGAAGCAGCGGACACTGCAGCACTTCGCAGCACAAAACGGGCATGCCCAGGTGGTGCGGCTGCTGCTAGACCACGGTGCAGACAGGAACACGAGAAATATGGACCAGCTTATGCTGCATCTGGTGGCGGCAGAACCGGCATGTCGAGGTGTACTTCGGCGCTGACAAGAACGCACACAAGTCAGAAAATTACGGGCGGTTCCAGGAAAATGCGGTTGAACGGCTTTCACTTTGGCGTGGACAGTTTTCAATCCAGCGAGCGTTTCATTTATCCACTTACATTCTACACCTCGACACCACACCATCCTTCTAAAATAATCCATCACGTGCCGTAATCCACACTAGCGGAGCACCAGTCGCGTACACGGACTGCGAAGCAAGGTTTCTTTTGGTTTGCTATTTAACAACTTTTACACGACAGAGACAAAGGAAAAAAAATGACTGCTTAATGCTGCTTTCTGGGAGAGATAGTAAATGTGGTCATTTATTGGTCATCCGTCGAAACTGAGACAGATCGAAACAGAGACAGATCAATTCAAATGCAGCCCTCATCATAAGCTTCTTGGAAGAGAAGTGTGTGCTGGTCAGCACATCACCATTCGAAGGTGGTGCCATCAAAAGAGAGAAACTTTCCGGAGGACTCCTTGGTGGCGGTATCGATCTGGTGGCGGAACGACAAAGTGAAAAGGAGAGGAAGTAAGTATATGCTCGGTTCGATCTGATAATTGGGAGAGCCTCATACCGTTTTCAGTATGCCGCTAACGCTGTTCTCCAGAGTTTCCGGAGCTTCCGTCATTCCGACCGCTTTCGCGCCAAAGTTCCCCATATCAGTCTGGACCCATCTGGTGAAGAAGTTCTATCAATTATCGGTGCATGTGGAGGGAAAAAAATTATTGAAAGCAAGCAAACTTACCCAGGGCTAAGAGGGAAGGCGATCAGGCTCTCGTTCTCCATCGAGATCTTCTTGATGATGTAGTTGAGCGCAGCCTTGCTGGTGCCATAAGCGACAAAGGGCATCGGGAACATGTTGCCGATGCTTGCTAGCCCAGTCGAGATGCCCACAAAGATGGGTTTTGTGCTCTTGGAAAGGAGGGCGGGCCAAACAGCCTGGAACAGGATAAGCGGTCCCAGGGTATTCACATTGAAATGCTCCTGCACGCCTTCAATTGAAACGTCAGCCGCGGGCCCAACGTTACGAGAGATGCCGGCGTTGGCGATCACGACGTCAAGGCGGTCCACGCCTTGTGCCTGGAGATCGGTGACGAGTTTGGCGGCGTCGGTGACAGCGACCTTCGGGTCCGACGCGTCGTGCTTGAGGATGATCAGGCGAGAGGAGGCGTGGATAGGGAGGGAAGCGAGAGAGCGAGCGTTCTCAGCAGCGACGTCGCGTACTGTGGCGACGACGACGGTGTTGGGCCTCGCGAGAAGGGCGGCGACCAAGCCGCGGCCGATGCCGCGGGCTGCACCAGTCACGAGGTAGTGCGTGGCAGCCATGGACGATTGATCTGGGGTGGGTTGCTTTGGTGCAGTTGTTTGTTGAGAAGTGAGGGGGTCGGTGTTGTTGGTGCAGCCCGCGTTCTCGCCGTCTTTTTATTCTGAGAAGAAAAACGCGTCATCGTGCCGCTTTGTCATCCAGATTGTTTGCATGCTTTGATTGGGCGCTTTGAAATTGCTTATCGGATTGGTGGTATTGCCAAATTATTCCGTGTTTCGGGGAAAAATGGATTTGGGAATCGATAAGCCGCATGCAAGACGGGTCATGTGCGGCGAAACAGGAAAACTCGGTAGGAAGGTCTCCCGAATCGCAAAGTGCACTGATAGTTTCCTTCCCAACGCCAGAGCCAGGCAGCGATTCTGGTGGTACCGACGTGATTGATAACATTCATGCCACAGACAACCCGGACGAATTCGACCAGACGGATGGCATTGTGTGGCTGAATGAAATATTCACGGTCGACCGCGAGGAGGATGACATTCTTGAGAGCGAGTCGGAAGACCAGGAGGCTGATGCGATGATAACTGAAAACTTCGATGCAGGACTCAATGCGCTCCGGCCGTCCAGTGGACTTGGTCAATGCCGCTGAAGGCTCGGTGGATATCCATTGTGGCGGTCCTGGAGGTCTCCCGTAAGATCAATAGCAAGCTAGTGTAAGTTTTGAGATCGGAAGTGCAGCTCCGACGGCGCGACTTCCACGACGCCGTGGTAAGGAGCAAAGCCCGCGTTTACGAGGGTAAGTCGATCATTGGCGGGACCAGTCGGCTGCGTCTCTGGACTCGAGTCGATTGTGTCAATGAAGCCATTCGCAATCCTAGTGGAGGAGGCATCCGAGGTCATGGAGCCGATCTTAATGTCGTGCATCGTCTCGTCCACTCATAAGCTGGAGATAATCGGGGACCACCTGCAGCTGCAGCCGTCGCTGTCGCAGAAGTTCGAATTCGAGCAGATCTACAAGGTCAACATGTCGCTGTTTGAGCGGCTCGTCTGCGTGCTCGTGACGCACGCGTTTCGTGTGATGTCCTGTCCATTCAACGACGCATGAGGAAGAATATCTGCCACCTCACCTGCCCCTTCTACGCCGATATCACCGCCATCCAGGACCACCAAGTGTGCGGCGTGAAGAAGATCGGGGACAAGCAAAGCTTAAGGCGACATCACTGATCCGGCTATGCGGAACCGGCGGCCGCGAAGTACCCGGGGTGCTGCCACACGTGTTTTTTTGGACCCACACGGGCAAGCAGACCAAGGCGGCAAAAGGCCTTTCGAAAATTAACGTCGTGGAAGCAGACAGAGTGGTGTCTCGGTCGCGTACTTGGTCACTTGCGGCGTGCCAAAGGGCTCCATAGCGGTCCTGACTCCTTACAAAGGCCAGCTGTTGCACGTCCGCGACATGCTAATCAAGAAGAACATGATCAGCTCTTGGCCCGACGGACGCTTTTACGACTCATGCATCCTGTCGACAGTGGACCGCTTTCATGGCGACGAGGCGGACATTGTCATCCTCTCGCTCGTCATCGATGCCAACGCCACGACGCCGTTTGTGAAGATCCAAAACCGGATGATCGTGGCCCTCTCACGTGCGCGCGCGACAACTGTCGCCTCGGTCCGACGTTTCCGCTCTGCTGCCCTCTGCATCGCGACAAGACGTGCGAGGCTGCTGGGCACCAGGACCTGAAGCTCGGGTTTTGCACTCGAGTGTGCGACGCCGAGCTGCCGTGCTCGCACATGTGTCACCAATTGTGCCACTGGCCCGACCTGAAACACAACACGCACTGCCAGGAGCCAGTCAATTCTAAGTGTGATTGCCACCCGGTCCCGCTGATCTGCTAGCATGTGTGCGCGTCGGCAAAGGTGAACGGTCCTATCGAGGACGCCCTGCAGTTGTTCCGGTGCCAAATCGATGTAAAACACCAGTTGCATTGCATGCACCATATCAGTATATCGTGCGCCGACGAGACCGCCATTCTGGCATCAATAAATAAGCCGCCGCGCTGTACCGCGCGTGCGCTCGTCCCGTACGTATACAATTCATGTAGGCATCAACGCACCAGGGAGTGCCACCCCGTGTGCGACTACATTTCTGGGATCAAACGCCCGCCGCCCTGCGACGTTCAATGCTCGTATGTACCGCCGTGCAACCACTCCCGGTCGCTGGCGTGTCACCTCATTAAGGACTACGAAAAGAAGCTTGCCATATACGCGTGCCCTGAGAAGGTGCTGATGAGATTTCCGCGGTGCCACCATGCCTTTGAGGTGATCTGCAAGGTTGCGGTCACCGTTCGCACTTGGGATGGACTAGCCTGCGTGGATTGCCATATGGGCCTGTCGATTTGAGTCGCTCGGTGCCCTCGACGCAGGTCAGAGCCTACGGACACAAGTTTTCCCTACCATGCGAGCAGGCATTCAATTATGCGGAGGCCGCCGCCATGCGAGGAGGAGGTGAAGAAAGTGAACCCGAACTGTCGACATGTTGTTGTCGTCCGGTGCAGGAAGATGGATTCACTGAAGGCCGTCAAGGCTGGCACACCCAACGCCCCCGTCGACTTCTTCGACGAGACGCAGCAGCCCAGCGGCTTCAAGTCGTCCACGTTCAGCAATCGATGCGAACGCCCTGTCCGAGTATCGCGTCGGTACAGGCACGAGGATGTCAAGAAGTGCCGAGATCGATGGCCATCCGGTTCAAAGTCCAGCTGACGGTGCCGAACTCGCCCTGTTTTCACAGTATGAGCGTCGCTTGCGTCGACCTGGCCGCACTATAGGCCGCTCAGCCGCGGTCCAACGACTTCCTTGGCTCGAGGTCCTTTGCAACGCTGTGCGATGCCGGCGTGCTGGAATTTGGCGCCACTGTAGTTCGGCGCAGCTCGGTCGTCGTCCCTGAGGAGCTTAACGATGCTATGGCACGTTGCAGCCACATCATCACCATGCGCCGAGTCAAAACCTGCGGCCACGCGCTGCAGATGAAATGCGCGGCAGCGTTCACCGTGCTGTTTTCCATCGCCAAGCTGCCGCCGTGCACCGTGCCTGTCGAGGAAAGCCTGGCGTGCGGCCACCAAGTTCACCTGCTGGAAGTTCGAGGTATACCCGCGCAAGCCGGCAATCGAGTGCAAACAGAGCGTCGACCTTGCCTGCTGGAACTTCGATACCAGCGGCCAGAAGGTCCGCGTGCCTTGCGGGTGGAAGGCTATCCTGACTTGCGAAGCGGTCGTTTCTTGGCAGTGCGCGGCCGGTCATGTGCTTGAAGGTCGCATGTGCTCCATGGGCACACCCAGCACGTGCCCAAAATGCGAAATAGAAAGCATTATGCAGGAAATTGGATGGACCCTGAGGTCCGTGGTACCTTCCGGAGAAGTGCCAAATTCAAAAATTGCCAGACGATGCGTTTCAGACCCAAAAAGATGAACTACGTGCTTTGTTTTACTGCAACTCGAAGCGCAGGATCCTTGGAGCCGACCGCAGTTTTTGCCTCAGCGCCGTAGGGTGTTCCGTATCAACGACTACAATGGATCAAAATGGCTACCAACCATGAAAAGCAACAGTAGTCTCGACAGTTTCCTCGGGGCTCAATGGTTGATATGGTGTGATAACAATATTCAGAAGGTCCTGGATAATTTAAGCCCCTCTTCTGTGGTTGAGTTCGTATTTGGAGAGGCTTACTCCTGTCAAATTTGCGTTAGACCGCAAAATGTGACCAAACGTGAAGTGCTTCAGCCAAATAAAGGCCGAGGAGGGGTACGGAGAGGTGGCCAGAAACCCCGAGGGCCACCAAGAGATAACTACGGTGAAAACGTGATTGCCTGGGTAACAGCAATGGTGGGGATCCACCAACTGATCAAAACACCGTCGTCAGATCAAGAACGAGTTCGTGGAAAGTATCCCGTACTCGCAGAAGGGCGGTCGGGAGGAAGTGGCCAAGTAAAAGGTCCGGCACGGTCAGTGATTGCAAGCTAATTGTTTTTTGTTATATTTGAAAGAGCGGCCAAGTCAGCCCAGTTCCAAAGAGCCGTGGTCACCGCCGCCATCGCCACAAAAGGTGCCTCCCACCGCCCTCCTCCTGTCCGTCTGAACAACGCCAGCATCATCCCAGCAGAGAGGCGTATCTGAACCTATGTTCGTACACGCTGCTTTCTATCAGCCTTCTAACCAGTGCGGCTCCCTCCGTCATGCGTGTGAAACGACTTCAAAAATCTCAGGAAGACGATATCCCCGACCATGGACGATGACTCTCTGCACCCGGCTGTCAAAAGCTACCTCGACACGTACGAGCCCATTAAGAATGGCGGGGAGAAAATATCCGATTCCGAGTTTCTCTGCTCAAAGGACGCCGCCCGCCTCATCGCAGCAGATTTCGCACAAAAGGCCGGGAATTCCCTCATCCGCGCAAAGAGCAACTCTTTTGGCTCCGTAGACTGTGTAATCATAACCGCTGGTCTAATCACCGTCATCGTTGAGATCAACGATACCTCTGACAATGTCATTAATGATCCTGGGCAAAACGGCATGTTTCAGGCTTCATCTTCTGCCGCCCGGCTGCTCGAGCCCAAGTCCGGGCACCAGAAGCCGCCGACATTGTTTTCTTTCAACGGCGCCATTTCGGTTCGCGTTTGCATAACGAGGAGCGTCCCAACCATGGATGCAAAAAAGGGACAAGTCGCTCGAGCGAAAGATTCCAAAGTGGACGACAGCAGGTTGGAAAAACCAAACAAATTCACCAGTAGTCTCAACGAAATAACGTACAATATGCGGAATGAATTCGATCGGCATCGCGCTCAAGCCCAAATGAACAAGGCCTCCAAGATGGGTCATTACGACCGCGGTCTTTACAAGGCGGAAAGGTTCAAGCTGTGGGGCAAGAAGCAAGAGGCCGCCGTCAATAATAGAGAAGCTAAAGTCGCATCTATGGAGGCGCCAACAAACCTGCAGACGAAAAATTCCCCCGAACAAATCGCGAAAATAAGAGAAAGGAACGAAAAGAAAGCCGCTGTCACTCGCGTAGCCACAAGCTTGGTCGATAAGCGCCGTAAGGGCGCGCAAGCAGCAAAGAACGGCAAGAATGACAAGAAAAAAAAAGAGGGTCGAAAAATGAGAAATGAAGCGATAAAGGAGCAACAAGACAGTATCTCACAAAGGCACCGCGATATTCAGGCACACCAAGCCAGCAATCCGAGCATGAAACACCCGTCACCAGAACGATCGAACCGATTTGTCAGCCAGGCCCCACGAAAATGTGGGCCGAGCAGAAGAAGCCAACGACAAGCGGAAAAACGACGGCGCGAAGCCACGAACTAGAGCTTTAAAGCAAAGGAGCTAAACATGTTTCTTTGAATTGAAAGGCTTCGTAAGATTCTGAACGCTTCTCTGTCTCTCCTATCGAAAGGAACCTTTTTTCAGTTGCCTGTTCTCTTTGTTGGCGAAATAGGAAAGCAAAGAAAAGAGAAAATTGAAACCCCTTCGCCTCTTCACGTGCCAACTTTCCCGCCAAAGTCGCCAGGCACCTACAAAGAGCCCGACGCCCTGCATGCCGACCTGACCCACAGAGACGATCCATATCCGACCCTGCTCGCCCGCCTGCTGGCCCTGCTGGTCTATCTCAATGCCGCTGCCCTGCATTTCCTTGTCGACGAGGACCACATATGAATCTGCTTCACCTCCCACCCCTGACGTAAGCCTCCTCGTCCACTGCCACCGCTACAAACCCCCGCTGCGGCCTCGGTGTTCGCTGGGCTGGCTTTGGCCGCTGGCACGCCGACCGCCACGCTGGCTCGACAGCCGCACATATGGAGTGGGCGGCGCTTCTGCCCAATGCTGATGTGTTAGAGATCTACCGGTAGACCTGAACAAGCTGGACCCGTTCGACGTGTCGGTGGTGGTCCAGCAACAGCTTCCAGCGGGCGGCGCTGCCAACGAAATCAACGAAGATGTCGACGGTGGCGACGTTGACGACACTGACGCCTTGCGTGTGCTGGACGGTGCGGACGTCGCACCACCAGTCGAGTACGATGGCACTGCCGGACCTTCGGTGTCTGGGCTGGAAGAGAGCGCAGACGCGGACACCTCAGCGCACTTGTCGACCGCGTCGGTCCAGGCTAACGTATCCTCAGCCACGTTCATGCAGCTGCTCCCAGGTGACGCCAGCGGCGTTTTCACCAGCGGCGACGACAATGAAGATACGGAGGTTTCGGAAGGCGGCCACAGCTGCCCTGGTCCGTTCGACACCTTCGATGCCCCAACCGACATGACCGCCGGCCGCCGCCGCCGCCGCCGCCGTCGCCACTGGTGGCGAACTCTTCACCGACGGAGACTCGTTCACTGTCGAGCCGAGCATGGCCGCCCTGAACGGCGTGTCGGGCCTGTTTGCTCACCCACCGGAGCTGCCTCTGGCAGCGCGCGCAGACTCGCCACCACCGCCCGCCATGCAACTGCATGAGTTGCCTGCGCTTCAGGAGGAGGAGGACGACGACGACGAAGATGGCGATGTGTTGGAGGCGACGGACCCGCCTTGCGTTTCGGTCGTGCTCAACGCGTCTGTGGCCGACTTTGCCGGCCTGACCGCGGCCGTCGCGTCGCTCGCGTCTGTGACGACCTTGGCTACACGGCCTCCCGTTGCCGGCACCGCAGAGGTGGGGTGGTCCGCGGACACACTGCCGCCGCCGCCGCCAAGCGCAGCAGCCGCCTTTGCGTTCACGGAAGCAGCCACGCAGACCACCGAAGAGGCGCGCGCGATTGCGCACAAGCGGCTGGCCGGCCTGCGGCGCGTGCTGGCGGCGCGCGTTGATGGCGGCGGCGGCTTCGCGGTGCGGCCAGGCGAGACTGCGGATGCGGCGCACGACCGCGCATTTGTCGAGACGCACCGCTCACTTAAGGACCTGCGTGCGTTCGTCGCCGACGCGGCGCTGCGCGCTTCGAGGCAGAGGTGCGTCTTCGTTACTTCTGACTCTAAACTCGGACCTTTCCTCCCCGCATGCAAATGCGCCGATTGCAAGGGTTAAATATTGTCAAAATTTGTGCCGGCACGTTTTCGGCATGACATGACAGAATTGGCACTTGTCAACACAAAAAAGTTTGCTGAGGTGCTTTCCTGGCGGCTAGCTACTTCGAGCCAGCGTTTCTTGGGGACCCGTAACTGCGTGACAAGCGGGAAGCCATCTGGACTGGGAGAGATGGTTACTACGAAGCCAAAATCCTGACCTGGTCCAACTCGCAGGTCGATCATAAGACGGAGAAGCAGATTTTCGCTTTCGGGTTAAGAAGCTTGATCGAAGAAGGCGTATTGGACCTCGAGGCGGCACGCGACTTGGTTGTAGACTTGAACGACATTGTCGATTGGGACGACAACCTGACGTTCACTCTCAAGCACACCAATATGCTCAAGGGCCGGGCTGTGACGAAGTTCCTTGACGACTACGCGACTGGCCACCGGCGCAGCAATGGCGATTTGACAGCCTATCTGTTATCGAACAAGCTCGAGCGCCACGTCACTGCAGAAATATGCAAGCAGATGAATGTGGCGTTGCGCAACTGGATCTACGAACTCGACAATGCAGGGACGACCACGATGGAGGCCTTGGCAGTTGAGTTGCAAAATCTATTTGCCACCATGGGACTCAACAACTAGTCAGCTATACTTAAGAGTGTGTGGATTTTGGGTAGGGGATTGGGAGAAGGACAAGCTAATAAAAAGCAGCCTATGCATTGATGCCGCTCGTAATATTTTCTCTTGTTTGTGCCGTCAGACATTGGAAGCTTCCTCTTCTGTTGCTCTGATGTTAGCTTCCGTCATTTTACTCCAATTCATTGGCTTCTGTGACACTATGACTTGCTTGTGAATGCCACGTCCTTTGCAGAGGCAGCGGCTTCTTTTGGTTATGACGCGAACCTGTTGCGCGGTGAAAATGAAGACTTAGTAGTTCAGGTGGTGGACTTCGAGGTCGTATTGTGAGTGGGGGGGGGGGGAATGGAGTGCGGTGTTCTAAGATTCTGGGTTTCTAACACTAAACTTGTGGACCCTATGTAATAAAGAAGCTTCTTTACTCCCAAATGCCAATTAACATCGTACTGGGAGTTGGTGACTATCTCGATGAATTGTTCTTTTGATCCCAAGTCAGATTCCCTTAAGAATCGAAAATGTCAGTCTCGAGAGTTCTTGTTCTGGTTTAGGAGGATTTGGCCAGATTTTAGATTTATGGGATGAGTCAGGCTCAGGCCTTTCTATTTCACCCCCACTTTCGAATTTCGTACTTTTTTGAAAGATGTTTTAGGATTTTGGATGTGGCTGTGCTGCTGTGGCTGTGTCTCTGGTCACACGATACCAAGAAGTTCTCTTGTGCGACGGGTGTATGCACTTTGACATGGCTGGCAACAACGACTACAACGGCCTTCCAGCCTTTAACGACGAAGCGGTAACGCTGGCGGCGGCGGCTGCGGAACCCCCTCCTGCCCAAATTCCGGAAATGGAGGTGCATCTCCCGGAGATCGAGTTGCGTTCGCCGGTGTCACTGTCGTCGATGTTGAGTCCAGATCCGACCATCGAGCCACCACCCTACCTCGAGTTTGACCGCTTGCCAAATGTCGATGTCAACCCTGCCTCCTCAATCCACAACTCCTCTCCTCCCCCGTCACCGCCGGCGCCACCCTGGTCTATAGACCCTTTTCTTGTCGACAGCTTCGCACAGCTTGCTCAAAGTATCGCAGATCTGTGCGAGATTGAGGAATTGGCTATTGAGAAGGCAAGCATTCTGCCCCCAATTGTTCGGAGACTTTTGTAACATTCATATCCCTAAGCGCGTGGCGATCAGCGAAATGCAAAAGGAAATTCATCTCCTTGACGAGAAAGAAAAGGCTTCTTTACAAGATGTGCTGATCATGACCGCGAACGCCAATCACTCGCATCAGGTTGAATTTCAGTTTAAATTTTTTTGATAAATGGTTTATATTTTTTACTGCCCACCCCTCAGATTATTCATCTTTCAGCGCAAAGCGATACCACAACCATTTCGCATCTCAACCGTTACCGCTCAGAACAAGCACTGCAGCAGATTCGAATCGCCCGCGAGAACATGAAAGAGCAACTTACAGCGGCCCGACTTCGCGCAGTGAGGCTTGAGCTGGACTGTGCCCGCCTTAAGCCCCTCCGCGACGAGCTATTCGCCCTTCTGGACCTGGCCTTTGAACCCCCAGTGCCACTACCTGGCCATGACGATGCATACTTTGATGTCACCGCTCTGACAGAAAGCGGGAAAAATGTGTGACCCTACCACTCACTAGCCTTCTCTCTCTCCACCCCACCCTGCCCGTTGCATGTGGATAAAGGTAGTTGTCAGCACTCTAACGTCCACGGCTTCGAGTCAGATCGCGAATGATATACGGAAACATCTATCGGCTGAGAGCAATCTGGAAACAGCACGAGGACAGCTGGAGCGGGCCATGCACGAGGCACAGAGTTCAATAGGAAGTGCAGTGGCCTACTCTCTCACATCCACCGGTGCTAGGTATGTTTGAAGTCACAACCTCCCGTTTCAATATCAACTGCGATCGGCTCCTTCCATGGGAATGACAAAATTCTGACCTTTCGCATGTACGACTAAACCAATCGCATATAATAGCAGGAGAGCGGCAGTGATGAGCAGCCTTGTTGTGCAAGAGTTGGCGCGGAAAGCTGCGGAAAACGTCAAACTCACGCTGGACGTCCTGCCATCTCTCTCGGAAGTCCTCGGATCCGCTGATTCTTACAGTTTCGAGATTGGTGAAAGCCTCCGCGTAAATTTTATCCTTGCTCTACCGGCTGCCAAAGATATGGCGACCTCGAAGCGGCGGATCACTGAAGGTTCGTGGGCCGCCATTTTGTGATTTTCTTTTTTTGTTTTTCTTGACCCACCTTTCCTATTGCCATTAATGCTCCATGATTGCCATGATCGCTTGGCGAAAATGCAATAAGTAGCCAAAGTCAGGATCGATACTGCCTTGGCGTCTGTGAAAGTTTCAATCGAGGCGATTCAATCACGGCAGGCCGAGTCGTCACGTGACCTTCGGGCCGCCCGGCAGCGGCTTGTTGGGATCCGCGTTGCGGCCATGAACGAACGGCTGCCAGATCCTGGCTTGGCTGTCGACTGGGCTGTATTGTTTGACGGCCATAGAAAGTCCTGAAATTTTTCGGCTATAATATGTGTGATTCATGTGATGGTCTGTCCTACACAAACACACACGACATGCAACGTAGTCACGCAAAGATGCGCCCTCTTCTCTTAATCAACGCCCCTCCCCTCTAATCCATTATGACAGAAACAACCGTGTTTTTGATATTGCTGTTTACCGCCCTGGAAACTGGTGCAAACTCGACCACTTGTCTCCCGTGGAAATCGCAGCAAAACTCATTTTTTCTCGACGGCTGGCGCCTTCATCAATAAAGGAGAAGAACGCGATATTAATGTTAAATGAATATAGAATATCATATTGCACAGTTTGCCCACTTGAGGCTTTATGAAATAATTTGGGTCGCAGTTGGCGTCGCTACGTCTCAAAGACAGGTAGGTATATGCAAAGTGTGAGCTTCATTCATGACTCTGTTTTAGTAATGCAGCCCTCAATGCACCCTTAACTGGTGTATGATGATAACATTTCGACCATTATGATGACGGATAATAACCACTTTGCTGCTACAAAGTGCGGTCACGAGGTGCGCATGACGCGCCGCGTCGTGTGTCCAAGCGACGTGCTCGATGTCGATGTAAACATGTTCAGCTTGCCGTCTTGGAACACGCCTGCGCAGTCGCCGCGTCACTGAGGTGCGAAACGAACATTTTTTGGGCCGAGGCTGAAACGCGCTTCGTACGTGCGCATGCCGCGCCCCCTGGCCGAGGTAGTCGAGATTCTTCCGTTGCACTTCCGGACCTAACGGTTGAGTATGAGGAATTTTGCGGGTACTCCTATTCTCTCTTCGAGGAGGAGCTGAAGACCATCTTGGCCTACCTGGCCTGCTCCCTCGTCCTTCTCCTACGTCGAATAGGCTAGCCGATACCACAGAAAAACTTACCATCGTCAAACCTTCTTCAAGGACTCTGGATACTACAGCCGAACAATCGCGACCGACGACCTTCACGAGAATATCAACGCAGTATAAACCTTACCCACCCCGAGGCCGCGTTCTTTACTCCATCAATAGGGCTTCAAGCTGCGTGGAACGCCAATGTGGAGTTGCAACCCTGGCAAAACGTCAGCTCCTCCAGGCAGCCCAGCCAATATAGAGGCCAACGTTTTCGCATTTTAATTTGTTAATTTTCGAGGGACAAGTCATCACAAATGCCGGCTGCACTTGTCGTCGTCGCTGCCAAGTCAACGGCGGACATCGACGGAGCGTTTGCGGTCCGCTTGGATGCCTGAGCAGGTAACCCCAGCTTACATTGTGGCTGCAGCTGCAGTTGCACTGCTACGCCATGCATCTGATGTGCAGGCGGGGCAAACATTTGTAGTGATCTCACTCACTGTCACTTTGTTACTATATACACACCGTCACGTCTCCCCAAACCAATCCTGACCACACAACCGTCTATCCCGCATTGCCGCCTACAGGGCTTTTCGCCCGATCTCGAAGTCGACTCGTACGACGCCAGTGCCCTCCACCTCCTGCTGATCGATCCGGACTTCCGCCCGCCCCACGACGACAGCCCAACCCTCGTCGCAACAGAAGAGCAACCCGCGACTTCGTGGCCTCTGGGAGCCGTCGTCGGCACTGTGCGCCTGTGTATCTACTCCATGCCATCGCCTTCTGCACCCGAAAGCTCCACCAACCCCCGCTGTCCCCTTTGGTAAGCTTGGTGGCCTCGCCGTCAGGAACTCTGTTCGTGGACGCGGTGGCGGAGAGCTCCTTGTCGAGGAGCTCGAAACTGTGGCTAGAGGGCACCCCGCCGGTTTAAGAGGAATGTGCTTGGACGCCCAGGTCTCGAAGATGTGGGTATACAACCCCCCCTCCCACTCTCCCTTTCCCCTCCCCCATCACTCTTGTATTTGGAACTAAACAGAACTCCTGCACTGCATCCTCTGTGCCAGTCCGTTCTACGAGAAACTGGGGTATGTTTGCATAGGCGAGGAGTTTGATGATGAAGGTTGTCCCCACAAGCGTATGATCAAGTGGTTCGCTTCACCTTAGAGCAGTTAGACAATTAATAGACTTTGTGGGTAAAGCTGGGCCGGGAAAGGCTATTAATATATGGGAAGAAGTTAGTTTACCAAATCTCGTGTGGATTTTGCCCTCTAATACCGGCCATGGCCGTCCTGTCGTGCTACTTCCGTGTGCACCTCGGACTAGCCGTCAGCTCGGCCGCCTCGACTCGCGCCTTGCGGCGTTGCCTACCCCATTCTTTAGCTTATGATGTCAAATTCCTCCCTGTTGTCTACTTCGCCAAGCTCCCAGAAGAAAAGGTCAAGATCACGCATTTAAGAGTGGGCATAGCCGCTGTTAGCGCCCAGCGCTCTCGCCTCTGCCTGCGCAATTGTAGTAGAAGTTGCCACAGTTGTTGTTGTTGATGGTGTTGTTGTACAATTAAGCAGTGGGAAGACGCGACAGGGCTGCTGCTGCGGAGTCTGGTCCGGTGCGGTCAGTTGCGTTCAGCAGTGACAACCGCAGTTTTGTGTTAGGGTCAGGCGACGAAACAATCAAGCATAATATAGAATCTTCCTCGCTCACTACAGTTTTCAGCACAGACAAACTGTCAAACACCGTCCGGATCTCATCGTTCACGAGCCCCGACTACGATCGCTTCGCCCTCTGCAAATTCTTCTTCTGATTTCAGCCAACAATGGCAATGGCAATGGCCACCGCTATAGCGGAGCACATGCCGATCACCATTACAACGCCAGCTTCACGAGTCGCTTCGCTGCCGCCTTAATGTTTTCGTCCAAGCAGCACAACCCTTCCGCGAACCAGCCACTACCACAGTGCTGACTGCTCTCACTTCTGTCAATTCGGTCGATCATAAGCCTTTCCACTTTCTTTCAGTTCAACCACCCTCCTTTCAGGGTTATTGAGGCAAGAAAGACTCCCCAGACTATCGTCAATGAGTATTTGGCACACGGTGAGGATTACTGCCGAATCTATGGTTTTCTCGCAGGCAGAGACTACCATCCACACCCAATGCGTGGTTTTTGGCTTTGTCGCGTTGGTTGAGTCAAAAACTTCCAACGCAAATTTCTGACCAAACAATGATGTCATGTACAACACACACACACACACACACACACACAC
>JADGKE010000021.1:0-19743 GCA_026954515.1 Cladochytrium tenue
GGCGGGGGGAGGGGTTTCAGTGTTTAGAGCTTGTACAATAGAGATTTCGAACTGCTTCAATCAAAATTGTAAAAAAAAAACCCACATACCCAAAACGTCAACTGCAAAAGGCCAATGAGGACACGCAGGACGTCGATAGCCGTTGGGCACATGGAAAAGTCGTCGAACTCGACGTACCCCGTCGGCGCGATCATGCACAGCATGTTCCCCACATTGAGCAAGAGTGTCGCAACGTAGGCGCCCCACCACCACCACACGTAGCCCTCTGCAAGCTGGCGAAGCCACTCGTTGCCTAAAGAACGGAACGTGGGATAGGGGGGGGGGTGGTTAGAGGGAAACAAAACGCGCAACCTCGCTTCATTTGCGCACCCGCCACCCTGGCTTGGTTCTTGATCTCATACACGATGTCCCCGGATTGGTTGATAAAATCTTCAATCTTGTCCTGCGCAGTGTCCCTACTCGGGGCCGTCAGTAGCCGAAAAAAAATCCCGGGGAATCGCCGAGAAGGGCACCCGCCATCCCGCCCAACAAACCTCTTCCTCATGGACAGGAACCGGGATTTGGTGTCGTCCCGCATGTGCGTGCAGATCTCGGGGATCGGGAACAGGATGTTGAAGAGCCGGAGCTCCCCGGTCAGGGGAAGCTCCCGGAGAATCTCGATGCGCCCGAGCTTCAGGCGGAACCAGACGAACGGCCGGCTTTGCTCGCAGCTGGCCCGGTGCTCCTCTGACATGTGGGGCAAGACTGTGTAAAGGAGCATGGCGTACAGGAAGCCGGCGTCGAGCGCTGACTGCCGCCCTGCGCCGTCGCTTGATAGATTTATGAGCGAAGAGCGCGACCTTCTTAACCGAGAAATCGGGCTCCCACGGCCCGCGTTCACTTCCACCGTGCATTCTTTGAAAAGAGTTGACCTTTGCCACATGGTTAATGTTCGATTGGACACAGCTCAGAGGTAGAACTCGGCTTACAAGTTCGATAGCGCTGTACTAACATCCAAAGAGGCTGCCATTTCTTTGAAGATAACTTTTGTTTCCTCGTCCGAGTCATCCTCAAGCAGGGAGAGTAAGCTCAAAACAGCGTGACCTTTTAAGGTATCAACGTGCTCTTCTTTGCAATCACTGAAAGGCTCAGCAAGAATGTAGTTGACAGGTAAAACTATCTTTGCGTTGTAAATTGTGACTTGATTCTTTGTACACCCCTAGTTTTCGATGAATCAAAACTTGCCTCAAGACCGAAAAAAAAAGGTGAGCTACCTGTGCCAAGTCAATTATTGTGTCAAACACTTGGGTTATAAGCGGCATTAGCTGGTCATTTGCAAGAGGAATAACGGCATAAAGGTAATTGACCACATGGGTGACCAAATCAAAAGACTTGATATTGTCTTGCTGAACCCGCATATACTCCTGCATCCGGTAATTGTGCCCTTCCACTAGCAGCTGCAGCAGACGCATGATGGAGCGGATTACCGCGTACTGCCCGTCATCCACCCCACCAGAACCCGCGATGCTTGGGCCCTCATCAGTGAGTGGCACTCCCAGGCCATCCTTTTGTTTCCTGTAGAAGGTGGTGGACAAGTCGTTCTCCGAAGAGGCACTTAATCCCCTGGATTTTTCCACCTCCGTAAGGCTCTCCAGGCTACTGGACCCTTGGCGAGACAGTTTGACTACCCTGAGCGCATGCGCAGATGCTCCTGCTGGATGGCCATGCGGGGTATCAGGTCGTGATGCCTCCTGCCGCTTAGCATCAGAAGACGAGATTGCCTTGGCCTCTCGTAGGTCGCTAATCGCTTGCTTTATGCGCTCATGCATACAATAGAAGAATCGCTCTTCTCGCGTGCCCAGCCAGTAGGTCTCCAGTGTATTTTGAACATCTGTGTTGCCGCCATCCAGGAGGACAATAAGAAGTCGTATAGACGCGGCGATGACCTCGTTTTTATCTGAAGTTAGCAATCTCTCCGCCATCAAAGAGCAGCCAAGCTGGTTAAGAATGTTCTGTACCCCGATTTTCTTCTTTTCCCGCCTAGCCCATTTCTCCGGGAAAACGTTCCTGTCTACGCCTTCAACCGCCTGAATTTCAGTAACAACTAGCCATTCAAGAATCTTCAGCGTCTTGACATCATATAGTTCGTCTTGCTGCATCCCAGGCAAGAGGCCCGCGGAAGAAAATTCCGATTCTGTGGATTTATACATGTGCATTCGCCTTCTGTGTTTTGAAAGCACGTTGGAACCCGAACTACTGTCAATCGATTCGTCGAGAAACTTTATAAGCGACTTCGTTGGCGCGTTAATTTGGTTTCTTTCAAATGGAGTCAGGTGTTTGTCTGGCTTCAAGTCAAATTTGCCCCCTAAAAAACAGGATAGCATTACTAAAATAAAAGTGTGCATTGTGCGTTACCTAATTCATCGAACTCGGCCGACTGAAGCATAGTCAAGCTCTTGCCAGAGGTTAACCTGGAAAGCATCTCGTGCAGGTGGCTATTGACTCGCTCTGCTCGACTCTCAAATACAGGAGAGACATCTTGTTCTACATCCGTGAATGTTGAAGATCTTGAGGGTCGTCGCGCCACAGGTGACATCTCCGCAGTTTCCAAATCTTTAAGTATTTCAAACACGTCATTGCTGTTGGGTCCGTTGTCACCGCCCTTGAATCCGGAGTATCGAAGAGCATCAACAGCACCCAAGAGAGGTTGATGAAGGGACGTCGGTATCGGATCGAGCTCCTTCAATCCTTTCGCCAGCCTGGCAAATGCTTTCAACAGGTCATTCGCTATGTCGAAATATTCCCCATTTTCAATTCGCATTGCGTTGCAGCATAGCTTGAAGAAATGAAACACAAAGTATACCCCACCTTCGAAAATATACTTTGCCTGCTCTTCGTGAATGGTCTTATTTAATTGAGAAGAAGATAGAATCTTGCATTCTTTTGTTATATTGGACAGCTCCTTCCAAATCCGGGTGTCATCTTCAAGCGAATCCTGTATACTCCCGTCCCACTCGTCACCGTCCGCTCCAGTAATGTACACAGTGACCAAAAACCGGAGCAATGATGCTTTCAGATATAGCGGCGCTGACTCGGCCGCCAATACTTCCAAAACTTGGTCTTTGCTGAGTATGCTCTGGCCCATCTGTAAAAAAAAGAAATTAAATTCACCAACGATAACTGCGTACTTACCGATTGAAGAACGTAAGTTTTTTGTTCGCAACAGAGGGCTACGGTCGAAAGTAATTCTGAATAGTACTCAAGCGGTACTACATTAGTAGGCTTTTTAACAGGAGCTGCCATCAAGTGACCCAAATTGCTGCTTTCCAACGTCAGCTTCACCAAAGGACGGCCTCTTCTTGTCGGAATTGGTGCTTCCTCTTCCTCACCTTCGCCCTCATCATCATTTCTGGGGACGCTAATTGCAAACCGTGATAGAAGGTCGTCTGTATTCGCATATAGCCGCCGCTTCTCCAGAATAACCTTCATCACAGTTTGTTGCATCTTCTGAATTACTTTGCCTTCAGGTTTTGTTATGAATCGAAGAAAGCGAAGATATTCCGAGAATGTCCCATTGCACAGCCGAAGGATGCTTCGTACATGATCTTCAGAGAAACGCAGACATGTGCTGAGATTTTGGGAAAACAATTCGCCCAACCGAAGAACGCAAGTAGCGGACACGATGGCACTTGCGCCGGATCGGGTGGGATGTGTAGACTCGAGCAGCGTGTCAAAGTCGGAAAACGCCGCATTAAGCAGATCAGCGTTCTGATTTGCGTAAAAGAAAATAAAATTAAAAGCTGACAGAAGCAGCTCGGACTGCGTTGCTGTCTGCTTGATCGTGGGTAGAAGTCCATCTGGGGTGGTACCATGCGAATGATTATCGATGTCGGAAACATCTTGCCGGCTACTACCGCTCAGAACAGAATCTCTCGACAAGGATCGATTTCCCTTGCTTGAGCCCAAACTGACTGCAATTCTTTGGCTGTACCGAAGACCAATTGCGTGTGCAACCCTGTTTTTTAACATGGAAATCACCCATTGGTATACACCAAGATTGCGAAGGCATTCTTGGCGAATTTTATCTGGCTTAGTCTGCGGGACACTCGCTCTCATCAACCTGTCATCCACCATACTTCCAGTTGTGTAACTGCCTGATAGACACAGCTGTCCAAGGTCATTCAAAACATCCACCATAACCGCCGCCGAGCTTTCCTCCAAACCGCCAAGAATAACATTATCCTTGTACTCGACAGCTGCTGGTGACCCCACCCCATATTCAATAAAAACCCCAATTCTATTTTTCATCCACTCATAGCTTGCTTCGTACTTCTCGTCGCATATGACAAGAGTTATTTTCAGTAGCCGTACAATTTCCTCAACGGAAGAATGAAGTCGATGAAGAATTCGTAGAGCCTTTCTTTTAAGTCTGGGACTCTCGTAGCTGAGTAGATCCAAACATATGGGACTCAGTTTGTCGTTCAGTTTTATAAATGCAGTCTCGTCTACGATAGTGGAAAACAAATCCTCCACAGATTTGAAGCCGAGACTCAGATTTTCATCCCGCCATCGTTCTAACTCATCCGGCCTTTACAAAATTAGGTGATGATATCTCAAACAGTGGAGCTCACCTTGCCGAATCAAACCAGTAGTACAGAAACATGTGGACACGAAGCTCAAGTCGAAGCTGAAGCAAATTTTCCATGATGGAACAAATCTCGATCTTCGCATTCACGATTGGATAATTGTTCTCATTCATTTCAAACCTCTCCGACACGAACCAAGGGTCCTTTTGTACTTCTTTGTTATCTTGGCCCCTGAATCCCTCTCTCATATCGTCGTCTCTGAATAATGTCAGAGGTTTCTAAATGCCAAGAATCATAATACCTCAAATCCGATTTGCCATCGAGAATTTCAGTAAGGATTCTGAAAAGAGATATAATTTCACCCCTTTCCCGGTATAGACCGTATGAGACAAGGAATCTAGTCAATCTCAGTATGCTGAAAGTGAGTTCACTTTCATCGCGGTTATCGTAAATAAGCTGCGAGTGAGATTTTAAATATATGAATGTCCATGTCGCAATTTCCCTTAGGCGTGCAATTTCAAGCTTGCTTTCATCCAATACAGCAGCTTTAGCAACAAAATTTAGGCTTGGCTTTATTTTAAGCGAGCTCGATGGAAATATGAAGTCCGATAATGCTGGAGATATAGGAAACTTATTGACAAACATGACTGTAAAAGCTTAGTACATTTACGACTTCGTCCTATTTACCTGTCAGCACATCACAAAATAGCGCCCTAACGCTGTCAGGAAGATATTCGCTGCACAACGCTATTTCGCATTTTTTGAGAGAAATCAATTTTGTTTTTTCAATCATCGAGATTGCGAAAGTATTCGGTCCAAAGCAAAGTGCATGGCAGAGTTTCAGCAAGGCCGTGAAATAATTTGCTGTTTGAGATTTGTGGCTCAGTGGGGACGGTGTCGTTGGCTTCGGGCTTCCTGCAGGAAGCTGGAAGATGCTGCCAGCCCGCCTTCTGGTAATATTTTCATCATCCCTCAATTTGTATCCAGGGGGTTTAAGCGAGAACAACTGATCAATGGAGATCCAATGTTTCTCGACAAAGCCAGAAGGTGGAAGTAATTCTAAGCTCCCAGTTGCTGAGATTCTAGTATGAAATAGATGATCACTTTGTGTGTTATTGCTAGAGCCGGCCGTGGCTCCAAAAATTTGGGTTGCAATAAATTGTTGGTGGGACGGTATGGCCGAGCCGTTGCAATGACAAAGCGCAATAAGAAAATCCACGCAAGAAAGGTTTCTTTCCCGGATAAGCAAGTTGACAAAGTACAAGATCTGGTCTTCTTTTATACTCTGCACAATTCGGGGATTGCCTTCAATCAACTGCATCAAGGCATCAGCCGCACCCAAATTTAAATTCAAGTGTTTCAAAAACACATTGAAGTCTCTTCCGACATGTACTTGATTCTCATGATCACTTCCCAGCAGGAAGAGCTTTATCAATCGGTAAATATAGTGTATAATTTTGGGCAGATTAGGCTCGTCTCCATTTTGAAGGCCGTCCAGGTTCGACGCGTATTCATTGATAGAATCGAAAGAGCGCGTCAATGTTTCACTTGGGAACTCATTTGTAATAGCAATTTCCGTCGTATGACTTTCTGGTCCGATTGACACCATGGATTCCGCACGAGATTTACTAGTCATCGATGTGAGGATAGACCTGAACCATTCCCGCTTCTGAATGCTGAATGCTGTCTGAAGGAAAACAACAAGGAGTTCAATGATGGAAGTTTCCCGAAGAAGATTTTGCTGCACTATATGTGGAATTGTGAGAGATCATAGGCCCACTATGCTCACCTAAAATCGGACTCCCAATACGCTTAAATGGGTCCAATGTCGCCGACCTTGTGCAGAAATAAATTAATGCCGTCTGCAATAAGTTAGATTAAATACAAAATTCGCCCACATACAAGAATGTTAGTTAGGTTTTTGGCTTCTCGGGCTCCAATAGGAAACTCTGATAAACTCTGGGAGCCCATTCGCGGCTTCGTGACAACCCGCGACAACCACGGAACCAAGTCGTGGACAAAGCTGAACTTATCAATGCTGCTTTCATCCGCGAATGAAATAGAAAAATCTACAACAGTCAAAATCCGAAACAGCCAGTACCAACTTACAATCATCGGGGTGGTAAGCTTTCGATGCGACAAAGTGATATTTATTTGAATCAATTTGAGACTGCAAACCGCGAATGGTCATATCACCGTCTGTCATTCCCTCGGTGTTTAAATGTAACGACTCCGTCACATGAAGCCAGGTGCCAGTTTGTACATGTTGGATTCTTGTGTAAGACGATCCGGTCAATAGCTGACTTTCATTATTGACAGCGACGAATTTGAAGAGAGTTGGATCCGCCTTTTCATCAAGCGTTGTTTCATTTACGAGTGTGACATAGAAAGCTGTCCCTCCTGATAGTAAAGTCATTTCTTGATCGTTTTGGACGGCTAAGAAAAGGTTCGACGCCATGTGACGCAATCGAACTGGTTTGCCCCACTCCACAGCATCCCCAGAAAACGAATGTGCATGTTCGATTTGCCATAGAACGAGACAAGAGCTTGTATCTTGAGGATTCAATGGGTCATATCGATAGTCAAAAAGCTTAACAGCTTGTCGTCTTTCGGACTCGGATCGACTAAATGCCTGCGCCATCTTTAACATCGACTGACAGACCATATAGGCCTCTTTTTCCCTGTGATAGAGACGTATTGCGCGCCCTCCATGAATTATACGAGATCCTCCTGGCTGAATTGCAGGCGGACCAATACCGCTTGAAACAGGAGTAGCCATTTTAGGGCTTTGGCGGAAGAGGTGAACCACCCAACCATGTCTGTACGCCGACGAGCCAGCCTCGTGAACGGAGAGACCGATATGCTCATTTTCAACTGCAAAGCGCGACTCGGAGAGATGTCCTTCGCCTGAAAGTGACAGCAGTACAACTGCGTCACCTATGCGTACAGGTTCTCCCTCAGCACGAATTCGAAACTTCGGAAGAACACGGAAGTAATTTTCTCGGCCAACGTTGCGTCCAAACTCCATGACCATTACAGTAGGCTCATTGATGCAGGTTCTCTTTGAGTTCACCCGCAAATACCTCTTTGACTGCATATTTAGGAGTTGTATAATACTGCCATATAGAACTAGAAATAATCATGAGCTGTTTTAAGGAGAGGAAAACGGACCTGGCTTTCCATGTAGTTTCATCTTTTCAACTTCGTTTGTCTGATGCTCCAAGAGAGCCGCCTGTTTCAGTGTTTCCATTTCAACGCCGGTGCGCGACCCATGATTCCGCTCTAGAGGGCTATTGAAAAAGAGATCTCCGTCGATATCCTGTTCAACAACGGATCGGAAGAGCTGAGGGTAGGAATACTGTTCAATGAAACGCGACATGCATGACGAGGGCGCTGACTTACCCTGTTCTCTTTGTAGGCGAGTTGGGGCACTACGCGAAAAACAAATTTGTGAAGATCCCCATTGGAGGGCTTGCGTGGAACACGGGTATCAAGGACGAACGCGCGCTTCTTGAGAAGCCCGTCGCTGAAGAGCACGCCACTCCCTTCGGAGGTCAGAACCACCTCATCCCCAAACTGCAGTGATCTGTCGTTCTTTGATGGCGTGTGGGTCAGCAGCGAGGTCGCGCTGGCGGCTGTCATGTGGGTCAAATTACACAAACACGACTGTGAAATCTAAGGCCAGTTCAAATTCAACACGTTTAGATTGCAAATTTATTAAGAGCATTCACGATCGTAATCGGTAAGTATATGGCATGAATCCTGCCAGGCCCGAAGTGAAGTGAAATCAGAAGAAGTAATGAACGAATATTACTGATCTAGCCCTGCGTTACCTAGTGCCTGTGCCCGCTTAATCGCTCGTGAGAGTCGCCGTTGAGAGCGGAGTGTTAGTCCTAAGAAGAACAGCAAGTTAACCATTGATAAAATATTAGAACAATGCATACCCGTCTGCCATCGTGGTTTAATATGGCCCATATCCGTCACAAAGTGCGAGAGAAGAAGAGTGTTCTTGCGTTTCGTAAGGCAGATCGCATCAGGAACATGTGTCTCACATCCTACTAATACCTGATATTGAGATAGAGGATCGACTCCAAGAGCATGAAAAACATCGAACTTCGGTGCTTCCTCTAGAGACCGGAGAAACTTCGGAAGATTGCGGAGGTTAAGGTCCTCCGGTCGATACGTCTGGCACGAAAAATGGCAGTCAAAGTGTTTTCGTTAACCAGGCGTAGTTTATTTAACAATCATCTGCTTGTCAAAGGACATCGAGTTCCAAAATGTGGGTTACCTCGAGCGGGAGGAACATGCGTCGTCTAAACTGTCCGTTGGAGACGCGCTTATCTAAACCTTCTTCATAACTGGGAGGCTTCTCAGCGGTGTCGTAGTATGAACGTTTGGACGACAGTGACGCCGCGGGCAACCACTGCCGCAAGGCCAAGACCCGGATGGGTCGAAGGAGTAGAGAAACGGGTAATGACATGTCAAGAATCTATTGGGTGGTCTTCGTCTTCAATTTCCAAGTCTTCCAATCTGAAATTCCCCACCACACACACACGCACGAGGGTAAATAAGAGTAGCAAAAAACAAAAACATAATCAGTACGAAAGGTGCCGCAAATATAAAATAACTTACTCTGGAAGTGGAAAATTAAGAATTGCCGCCACACCAGTCAGCTGATTTAACTGCTCGCCTGTCGAGTGCATCGAGGAAAAAATATGGACCGTTCCTCCTTGAGACCGTACTTGATCAACCAATGCTATATATTGCTTGCGCACTTGAATACTTGTTGACCTGATAACGAAGAGGAGTAAGCGCGTACGAAAATGAGCAACATGCTACGAGCCTGAAAAGCTGGTCGGATATGAGGCAAGTCTCAACTGCAGCCCTTTCTGCAGCCATTGATACATGCTTGTACCCGTAGAAAGCTTTCGCTGGGTCATTGGAGAGCATTGAATAGAATCTGCCCAGCGCTTGCGTCTCTTGAGCAAATTTAGTGTCTGATAATCGTGCTTGGACGGCTGGGTCCGCAAGGGCCTCAGTGAGTGCGTGCTTTTGACCAGAGGAGCAATGGACAAGAAGAAACTTTGGAAGGAACTGCTGAAGGGCTTTGTTGTCCGTTTTAACGGCCTTGCTTTTCACATACTCAAAAAGTTGATCCTTGCAAAGGTTAACCCTAGCTTCCAAAACTACTAATACCTTATAGAATCCTGGGCTTGCAAGTATCAACACCTTGACAGTTTCCAAATTGATTTGCCTTATGATCGCCTCGTACACGTGCTCAAGGAATTTCGAAAAAGCCTTCTCGTGGTGTGAACTCCCCTTTCTTTTTCTTGGAACATTCACTTCTACTCGCTGCCGCACAATCGTCAAACTAGGTGTCAGGAGGCAAATGTTGGCCAATCCCTCTTCTAACACGACCGCGGCAATATCAGCTCTTTCAGCGATGTCACACGCTGACGATATTCGCTCAAGCGAGATGCTGTCCCATTCGTCTTTGGTAATAGTAAATGGCCGATTTAATTCCAAATCAATGGTGTGATATGCTCCCATCTGCAGGAAGTTCAAACGTAAGCTGGAAGGTTCGCCACAGCTACTTCAAAACCTTCACGTGCTTGTTTTCCTCAGCATTACGTCCATTTATACGAAGAGCGCAAGCCTGAGAATCGAAAAATACTGATTCCACTCTGATTGTAAGCGTGATGCGGACAGCCGATTTGTCTGTTGACCCAGTGGAGGACTCGCTTACGACTCGCCTGTAATGGCCTGTCAGATATTTTGCGGTAACACACCCAAGTGGAGATGATTTTACCGTAGAGTAGTACTGCGAAGTAGATCGCCCACGCAAATGAGATTATACGCATGCCACACGTCTTCTGGCTCTTCGGCAACCAAGCCAATGCTTCCCGAGCGGTCCTTTTCGATCGCCCGACTGATTTGACGCATGCTTGATCGAAATCCTTTTGTGACATGGACCACAACGGCAGCGTCGACTTGGACGACGCGCTCTCTGTGGCCGAGCAATCCGAGAAGGACGGCGCGCTTTCGCAAGCACGCCGGGACTTCGACGACGACGTCAGACCTAGGGAAGAGGGCATTTATGAGGAAAATATCCTGGCTTCTGATACCCGTGTCGATACTACGCATGGAGACGAGGACACAGGGTTAGCTGGGGATAATATCCGCAGTTCTCCGCTAGGAGACTCTTCTTCTGTGGAAATGGATGCGAAGAACCAGTCTGAGGACGAAGAATACGACAATGCTTCACACTTTGGTACCAATTCAGGTGGATTTAATGATGGATCGGAAGCAGACTCTTTTGATCCTTATGACACGCCGGGTGACGAGCCACCAAGAAATCTTGACGCCGCAGAGCCTCATCTTGAGGGAGATGCGCTTTCATCACCGGAAGTGATAGAAATAATCGACTCCGAGGATGACGTTCCAGAAACAGCACAAAGTACATCGGGTGCTTTACAGTCTGATGTAAGACAGTGAGGTGACATGAATTCCATTTGACTGTGTATTCTAAGGAACTCGAAGGCGATGAATCTCCCGCAGTTAGCGAGATTGTCGCGGCAACTCCGACCAGCACTCACGCTGCTGATAATATAACAACGTCTGGCGAGGTCCCCAATTCTGAAGAAGACGACTCAAGCGGTTCACACATTCGGACGCCTGTGGAACAACAAATCGAACACGAAGTCAGTGACGGATCCTCCGCATCAAATTTTGGCACATCAGCACGTGAAGATGTACAAGTTCCATCAGAGGGTGTAAGAGAGGCTGACGACTCCGTTGAAGTTTCAATTCCGGAAAGTCGTCAGGCTGAAGCTCGGGACACTGAAGTCGAAGATGAAAATAAGGTCGGAGGCTCCGCCGAGATTTCGGAAAGCCATCCGACTGAAACTCCAGACGCAAACGTGGTAACTGCGAACGCTGTTAAAATCGGCGACGGGGATTCCTACGAATTATCGCATACTATCGAAACTGCGCAAGAGGCTCCCATTGATCCCGAATACTCGGTTGAAACACCAGCTCCCGAAATTCAGTCAAGAGTATCTCAGCCTCAGCTCACACCTGGTGGAGACCATATGGATGTTGATGTGCAGCCACTCACTACTCTATCGAGTGATGAGTCTAGTGCAGCCAATGACAAAGAAATAGTCGCAGCATCCGCAGGTGATACGATTACTTCTAAGAATGCCTCTGTAGAGGCGACACTCGAAGGCGGTGACGATGTGGCTGCATCAATTTTGAATGCGGCAGAGTTTGGTATAACGACAGTTCCCCCCCGGGTAACTTCGATATCAACCGAAACCCCTTTCGCAAATAGTTCGGTAGACTCTCCAAAGAGCTCAATGAGTAAACTTGACATTCTTCGGGAAAAGAAAAGACGTCTAGCATTAGAAAATGCTGAGAGATCAAATTTTAACGAAGATCGCAACCTTTTAGTCAAGGCTTTGACGGCCTTTTCCCTCGAAGGCTATTTTGATTCTATATACCCGTCCATGCAGTCTGTCGATGGCCTCAAGTTACTGATAGGTCAGGTCGTTACGAGCCATGATACAAAAAATGCACTCCAGAGTCAAATAGACACACTTCAGAAAGAAGGCTACGATGCTAAGCTGGTTTTCGGTATGCCTTTTCTCGTAAAATTATCTAACTTGTCCCAGATTCACGTGCCAACGAACTCGAATCCATGGCGCTAGCATTCAAGATGGAGGTTGAGGGCCTTAAATCGCATTTAGCTGAGGAAAAAAAGCGAAGTGATTCCTTTGGTATGGTCGATTAACTCTTATATTACTAATTACTTGCAGCAAAGGAAGTTGAAGAAGAGCGTTTGAGGGCAGTTTCATTTAAGGAGGAACTGGAGGCTGCAAACAAGGACGTTGCTACCCTCCGAGGACAAGTTTCTCAATTAGATGCTGAAAAGCGAAGCCTTGCTGGTGTTGTCGGAGGCAAAATTGATGAAAGAGAATCCGCACATCGTGGGTAGCTGATTGTCAAGTGTGAACCTTACAGTGCTTAGGCGAATCTCTTCGACTTCGCAAAGAACTCGACGAAGCCCGAATAGAGAACAGGACCTTGCAGCTGCAATTGTCGGAACTGCAGTCTTCGGAGGTAAAATCTCGTTTGGAAATGGTCACGCTGTCGCAAGAATCAGAGCAGCTGAAGAAGAACACGGAATGGCTTAATGAAGAACTCCGCCGAAAGTCAGATGAGTTTCGGAAATATAGAGCAGATAAGGTTCTTTTCGCCCTTATCTTCAACCGTATTGAAATCATGCACCAGTCTGAGGAAATTTCAAGCCTACAGCGAGACCTAGAGGTCGCCGTCCATGATAAAAACCAATTAGCTGTACAATGTCGCGGTCTATCCGAGAAAACAGAGGCCCTTGAGCGCCGAGTGGCTGATTGTTTGGATAAGGTCAAAGAGGTACAGGAGGCGATTTTTTACCTTTCGGCCCACCTTACTCTTGTAGACTGAAAGCCGGCTTATCACGAGCGAGCAGTCATTCAAAAATGAAATGCTTACTCAAAAAAAAATAAACGACATCTGTCGAGCTCAGATCAATGACTACAAAATGCAAGTTGAAGATTTGCAGTCGGTCGTCAAGGATGTAGAAATTACGCTCGAAACGGCAGTTGCGGAGAAACGTCAGTCCGAAGAGACGCTACACTTGAGAACTGCCGCATTCGAGAAGGAACTGGAGACAAAAGAATTAAAAATTAACGAACTAGAGGCTCGACATCCCATCTGCGAAACCGAAGGGCGACCTCCTCGTGCTGATGTATGATTTTTTTTGTAATTGCAGCTAAGTTTAAACAGATCGGACTTCTCAGTCCCTCTGCGAAAGCAGCGAGCCTCATGCAAAAATCTGGCAAGACTTTCACGGAAATAGTATGTCATGGCTCCTCAGCATTTTTCTCATTGTGGTCTAGTATGCGGAATATACAAAGCTGCAAGATGAAAATATGGCGGCAAAGGGTGAAATTGCCCGCCTTACGGACTGCTTGAATCACATTCTCAGTGAATTGGGTGAAAGGGTATGTCTACCGGTTAAGCACAGAGTTGACAATCGTCAAGGGCCCGATAGTTCATCAGTTTAAAGAGGAAAAAGACAGAGCCGACAGAGAAGTGCAGCGTTTGTCTGCCGAATTAACTCAGTTGATAACTGAGAAGGATAGGCTCCTCAATGATCTTACAGCTCGGGTCGCTGAGATAAAAGAACTGGACGATCGGAAACGTCAAACCGAACAGGGTTGGTCCATTCTATAGTTTTCAAAAATAATTAAAATTTTCTCCAGAAAACAACGATCTTTCCAGACAAGTGCAGCACCTATTAATTGAGATTGAAACGCTAAAAGGCGGGGGTTCTGCAGCCCGGAAATCTGGTGTGACTATCATTCAACCTTTGGAGGCGTCTACAGCTTCTGGAAAGGTCATTTCAGAAAGGCTCGTCCTTTTCGATAATGTTACTTCGCTTCAAGTTCAAAACCAGAAATTACGGGCGTCACTCCGTAGCGTGAGCGAAGCTTTGGAGAAATCCAAGGCGGAGTTGGCTAGCCAAGTCGAAACTCGAGTTGCAAGAGAGCTGGAACTCTGTGCAAAAACCATCGAGGAGCTTCGAGAGCAATTGAGAATTTCGGACCTTCGCGGTGCTTCTTTCATGCGGGAACGCGATCAGTGGAGGCGAATGGCAGAGAGCAAAGGATATGTAGGAACAAGCTCGCCTGGAGTTGTGTTACCTCAGCGGAATGGAGCTCACTTGGCTTCATCTGATTTCGAACAGATGTACAAGGATCTCCAAGTAAACGTGATATGTTCTTAAATATTTTAACCCGCATGTTTAGCGAGAGTTTGACGCCCTGCGACGCGAAACAGGGACAGACACTAAATTATTGAAAGAGACCAATGAAGCACTTGAAAAGGAGAAAAATGATCTTACCTTGCAAGTTGCGCGCCTGAACAGCAACGTTGACTATCTCAATGGTTTGGAACTTCCGTGTCGGCCCTGCTAATTATCTTAGAACGCTTCAAATCGGTTTCTGAAAACTTCGACATGCAAGGAAAAGAAAATACTCAACTTCGGGACAGGATCGCATTATTTGTTAAGAATTTAACTGCTCAGGATGCAAAAGTGCAGGAGCTAGCCAACTTGTTGTCCGAGTCAAAATTGGCTAATGAACGAACGGAAATGGAGCTGAGACAACTTCGGGGAGAGAAGGAAGTTTTACAAGCGAGCGAAGCCAGAGCTGTGGCCGAAAACCACGGCCTTCTCCAGCAGCGAAATATGGCGAATGAACACTTAAGGAGCTTGCAGAGGATGTACGATGACTTCGAGCGGCAAAGTCGGGAACAGTTCACGAAGACTGAAGACAAAGTAACGAAGCTAGAGCAAGAACTTGAAACTGTTCGGATTCAATCCTCCAACTCAGCTGATGAACTTCGCTCATCATTGGCGCAGAAGGATTTGGATCTTAGGGAGGCTCAGCTAAAAATTGAAAAGCTGGTTTGTCTATTAGTCCATAGAATATTGACACTAATCTGGACAAAAGGCGGCGGAGTTGTCCCAAGCCATCCGTGAACGGGATATTGCCAAAGTGGAAGAGCGAAACCTGAGGGAAAAGGTCTCGGATATGAAAAGTAGATTGATGGATGCCGAGGAAAAGGTGGCTTTCTACGAAGGACGAGGCTCAGTTTCGGAACTTTCTGGGACTGACGCGGAGAAGATAAAGGAGTTGCAAACTGAGATGATGCAATTAAGGTCAGTCTAGTGATCTTAGCGGTCTTTTTTCTCACTCATGTAGATCGGAGTTGGAACATTCAAAAGAGTCGCTCAAGATAGAAAAAGAGCGCGTTGAGCAGTATCAGGCCATCTCAAAGGGCAGTGAAGAGAAATTGGAAGAGTTTACGCAAACATACGACAAGTACAGGGAAGAAATGGACTCCAAACTTGAACTATCTGCGGTAATGGCAAATGATTACGCCGTGATTTTGACGACAAATAGCGCGAACTTTCCCAAGCTGAGGCGAAATGTTCAGAATTAGATGACCGGCTATGTCGCGCTGACAATGAGCTTCGCGAGTTGCGAGATAAATTGGACTCCCAGCGGCTGGAACATGAACTTGAAACAAGCCGCCTCACGGATGAAGTGACACGGCTTCGAAAGAGTGACTCAGATGTGGGTGTGTAATCACCATGCGTCTGCTTATTCGCTTTAAGGCCCAAAATTCCATAAAACTGCTACAAGACGAACTGCGTACCTTGGATAAAAGGCTAGCGGAAGCCCGCCAAGATTATGAGCGGGTTATTGTGGCCGAAGGAGACCGCATAAAGGCGTTGCAGAAGGCGGAACAGGCGGCCCGGGATCTCAGGTTGCAATGCGACGCAGCAAAGGTGCGGATTTTGCAAATTTGGAAAATAACTTATTTATGTCACCAGTCGAAAGCTATTGCGTCGGAAGGTGCCCTTGCGTCGGCAGAGGAGTCATGGAGGCTGATAAAAGATAGGCTTGAGCAAGATATTGAATCCCAGAAGAAAAGGTAGACGCTTGACCGTGTACTTATTGTTGATGAAGACTTTAGATCCGACGACCTCTCGGAGCAGAACAAGATTCTTCACTCGCAATTCGAGATCATGAATGAGCGTCTGCGAACGATGCACGGAGTTCAAGCGGCACCTGCTGACTCGGCCGAGGCATCTCCCGATAACTTGGGAGAGGTTATTCGGTATCTCCGCCGGGAGAAGGAAATTCTCGAAAAGGAGCACGAGCTGGCTCTCCAAAAGACTGTGAGGCTTCAACTTCAGGTTGATCACCTCCAACGATCTTTGGACGAGACACGTCTGGCACTGAACGACGTGGGTGTCTTTGTGGTTTGTTCCTCCTAACGTACTTGGCTTAAGGAACGTGAAAAGAATTTGTCGGCCACTGATGCGAAGAAGACCCACAAGGAGATGCTAGAGACTGTTGACCGTATGAACTTATTGCGCGAATCGAATTACGCTTTGAGAACCCAAAATGAAATGAACCAGAAGAGAATAACTTTTTTGGAAGGAAAATTGAAGGAGAAAGAATTGGAACTTGGCCCACTAAAAGGTAATTATGATTATCATTATATTGAAATATAACCATCTGGCAGAGGAAACCTACACACTCAAGGCAGAAATAGAAGCTTTGACCTCGCGCTTACGCCAGCTTGAAGAAGATAACTCCATGTGGAAGGGTCGAACACAACAGATTCTGGCCAAATATGAGGTGAGAATATTACAGGATCTGAAGTTAATCACACGATGTTAGCGCATTGATCCTGTGGAGCACCAACAATTGAAAGATCGCGTGAGCGAACTTGGTCGACGAGCAGATACAGCAGAGACTGAACTTGTTGCTTGTCGCGATGAACTCCAGCGGCTGCGCAGTTCGTTCGACGAGGCTCAGGAGGCACTTCGCAGTGCTGAGACCGAGCTCGCTGCTTCCAAGGCGGCGATCGCATCGAACGAGGCCTCCAACCAGTCGTTGGAACTTCAGTACAAGGAGGAGAGGAAGAAGCTCATCGACAGGAGCAACGACATTGGCAAGAAGCAGCAATCCAGAATAATGAGCCTCACCACTCAGATCGATGGACTTCGGCTTGAGAAGTCTTCGAAAGAAGAGCAAGTTCAGCAACTGCAGGCTGAGCTACAGACTCTGCTGGTTAGAGTTTATTGCTTTGCCATGTCGATTGTGACCCTTGTTATAGAATCAATGGAATTCGGCGAAGTCGCGGATTCAGAGTTTGGAGGAGCAAAATTCGAACGCGCTGCTTCAAATCAAGGGCTTGGAGGCTCAGATCAAGTTGGGTTCGGAAGCATCTCGTCCTCCCCCTGTATCTGCGACAACAGCACCCCCACAGCCGCAGGCTGTTGTTAGGCAGCTGATCTCAGAGAGCGCACCTGCCCCGATTGAAGCAGGACCACCAATCAGGTCAGAAATGGTTGTTGAGCCTGCGCGTGCTGTAGACGAGGTCGGAGGGCGAGACATCACCATCCCATTTCCTTCGCCGTCGTCAAAACGCCCGCGGGACGACGAGCAGCCAAAGGATCAGGGCTCGTTGCCTCCGGCTGTAGAAGCCGGCGAGATTGGCAATGAACAACGCCAGTCGCCAATGTCCGAGCCGGTCATGAAGCGGCCGAAGACAGATTTACCCCCTCCTCCGCCCAAGCCGAACGTTTTGGTGACTGCCCCCGTGCTTTCGGTGTCGGGAGGTGCTACGCAGCCAAGAATGTTTGTATTTGTTGTATGCCCGGCTTGTTTGACCTTTCTGTCTTTTAATTCAGCTTGCCCAATGCACAACGAGTGCCTGAACCTCTTCCGGTGTTGCCAGCCGTTCGATCGCCTTTACCTGCCGCCCCATTGCAGGCGACGCGTGCCCCACCGGCTTCCATCCAACCTTCGCCCCGCCAAGTGCCGATTGTCGGCGAGCCTACCCCACAATTCACGCAGCCCGTGTCAGCCCCTCCTCTTATTCAGACGGCACCAGCTGCCACCCAGCCGCCTGCCTCAGAGCTCCCCGCCAGCTCTGCGGCGGCTGGACTCCCGAAGCCCCCTGCCTTGGGCGGCACGTCTTCACCGGCACCTTCGGCCCCCGGTGACGATGCCGCGGCAGCTGAATTAGCGCTCAGTGAGTGAACTACTACTCGGCTCTCTTTTCTAATTTTTGCTGTTCAGAGAAGAAACAGTTGAACGGTATTGGACTGGGACTAGGTGCGGCGCTAATGTTTTTGCACAGATCTGCTTCGACGTAAAAAGGCTGCTTTGGAGCAGGGTGCGAGCTCCGACACAGCTCCCAAGCAGGGCACGGCTGCTTCTGGTACTCCGGCAACGCCATCGGGGATTTCTCCGCAACCTTCGACATCCGCAGTTGCAACGCCAAGCCCGGCCCAGCCTTCCTTGGTCATATCGTCCTTGGCACCAGGTTTGGCATTTCTTGAACGCGCGTACGAGATCTGACCCGAAGGTCCCGTTCCGCACAGGCGTCATTATTCAAACGGACGATGTGCCGTCGCCAGCCAACCCTCAGCAAAAGCGCCGAATCGTCCGGACACAGCCGCCACCTGGTGAGTTCTGCTGATGGATCTTCTCTCTCTGCTTTATTTCATGATTCATGGACAATCATAGTAGGAGTGTTGAATCCCGCCGACGCTACGACTCCCCCCGCCGTGGCGTTGGGCGCGCCCGCCGTCAGGCCTCCTCCCGGCACCGGCTTGCAGCCACAGTTTGCGGTGCTGACGACGGCCGCTGTGGGCACCCCGCACACGCCGACTCCGAACCGCGGGCCGGCCGCTACGTCGCCCGCAATCTCGTCGGCCGAGCGGCCCGTCATCAAAACGAGGGAGGAACGGATCGAGCTGCATAGACAGCAGCAGCTCCAGCAGCAGCAACAACAGTCGCCGCACCACCTTGCGCAGGGAATTAGGCCGATTTCTCCCGCTGCACCGACCCCGCAGGGCGTGAATGCCGGTTCCCCTCAGCAGCAGCAGCAACAGCAGCAAGGCGTGCGCCTTATCCGGCCGGTGCTCCGCCTCCCGCAAACTCCACAGCAGCAGCAACAACCTCTAATAACCCAACAGCAGCAGGTCGGATCAACTCCACCCCCTCACCCTGCCGGGATTTCCCCTCAGCAGCACGTCGTGAGTCATTCTCCCGCTGGCGCCCAGCAGCAGCAGCAGCAGCAGCGCCAGCCGGGCATCGCAAATCGAGGGCGCGGAGGCATCGTGATGCGCGGCAGCCCGGCCGTTTCCCGAGGCGCCATCCGTGGGTCCCCGGGAGGTACAATAGCCCGGGGTGGCGGCGTCGGGATGGCGCGCGGTGTGAGGCCCGGCATTGTTGGCGTCGGCGCCGCTCAGCAGTCGCCTTCCGCACCAGCAGTGGCAGCAGTGTCCTCGTCGGCTTCTCCGCAACCGCCGTCGGCCGGGATGCCGGCCTCGCGGGCGCTGCAGCACCCGCCACCTTCGTTGTCTCAGACGCCGCAGCAGCAGCAGCAGTTGCGGCGACAGCTGCAGCAACAGCAGCAGCAGCAGGCTTCCCCGCTGCAGCAGTCCCGTGGCGCTCCCCCGTCCCAATCTTAGTTTGGTCGTGGTTGGGACGGGGTCTATCCCTTCCCTATCCCTTCCCTATCACATCCTTCCCCTCCCCCC
>JADGKE010000022.1:0-19601 GCA_026954515.1 Cladochytrium tenue
GTAACGATTTTTGGGTTGTGCCCCTCGCCCCCCGTCCCGTGCCCGCGCAATCATGGTCTCCCCCCCCCCCCCCCAAAAAACCCTTTAAAGTCAAGCAGGCAATCTCACATTTTCGTTTTTTTTAGTCAACCTCCTCCATAAGTTCGATATCAAGAACTCGAGCGGATTCGCCATCTTCCGTCGGTTTGCCGGATCAGGTGAATGGAGATGCCAGCCGCGACATTTCTTTCCCTTATTAGCCAACCAAGGAATTAACATCTAGGAACCTGCGCCGCACTGAACCTCGAAACTCCCCCACCCCCTCCGAAAAAAAAGAACTACCGCTGTACGCGGAAGATAAGTTCTCGGACGTGTTGTACGCGTGCGAGCGGTCAGCGAGTGATCTGCCGTCGGAGCGGATCGTCTCGTTTGTGCTGAAGAAACGGCTGTTCTTCGCACCGACGACGCCGGACGAGGAAGACCTGGTCCTGGCACAGGTGACCGAAGACGTGCGGAGCGACATGTTCCCCGTGTCGTTGGAGGACGCGCTGCTGTTCGGGGCGTTACAGGCGCAGAACGCGTACGGCGACGCGAGGCTGGCGAACCTCAAGTAAGCCAAAACGGGGAGATCCTCCGGGGAGGACTTTTCTGCAAAACCTTCGGCTCGTCTAATTGTGGGCTTCGGCGCACCCCCTCCTCCCTCTTTCCCGGACCTCTCCAGCTACAACCGGATCGCAACTAAGGTTATTCCGAAGCGGTACAAATCGCCGGAGAACGGCGAGCTGATTCGGAAGCGCCACCTGGAGCTGGCCGGGCGGCAGCCGGACGAGATGCGCAAGGTCTTGCTGGACTTCGTGCAATCGCGGCCGCTTTACGGGATGACCATCTTTAATGTCATGGTGAGAATCGACTTGGCGCTTTGGGGCTTTACTAATTGAAATTGTTTTCACTTGCACCCCTTCGCCTCCCTCACCCCCGACGACGCCGTTCAGCAATCGTACACAAACCAGATACCCTCCTATTGCTGGCTAGGCGTGAACATCAAAGGCGTCCACATCACGCCCAAATTCTCTAATGTAAGACAATCCCTATTTGAATCGTTGGCGCTCTTCAATCTATCGTACCTTTTGTTTAGTTTCTAAATTAACCTCTCCACGCCCCCTCTCCCCTTCAGACGCCACTCTTCAGCTATCCATTCAGGGAGCTCGTCAGCTACCGCCCGGGCACGAACTGCATACTCATCGTGACAGAGAGGCCCACTGGCAGTAAGTCATAGCCGTCTATTGCAGCTATTTTTTCTGGACTAACATACGAAACACTCCCTCTTTTGGAACCTTCCTTCTATCCGTTGAATGGCTGTCTGGATGACTGCCTACTCTCTTGTTGGCTGCTTCAACCGCAATCCTCTACGGCCATACCCGCATTTCACCAGCGGCCAAGTACGTCCTTACGACCGAGCAGTCCTTCACTATTGCCGCCCTGATCAATGACTACCGGGATATGCAATTCGAACCAGCCTCGCAGAGTGCCTAATGGCGCCTATCACCCCTTCCACCCCGCACTCTCCCCCCCGCCCCCTTTTATTCCGCGGGGGTAAAATATACTAAGGCTGAGCGTACTTGGAGGACTCCACTGTAGCAAGTTCTTGTGACCGGGCGGTCCTTGTAAATCACAGTGCTTGAAGACTGCCAGTTCCTCAGTTCGAAACTTGCTGAATAAACAGTACACAGACACATCCACTGCCCTCTCGATTCGTCGAACTTTAATTAGAACACAGCTGGAGTCGCTTATTTGCGCACTTGGATCTCACCGAAAAGCTTAAACTAGCGCTCGGAGGCTCTTGGCTCCTGGTCGTGCCAGCCTGGCTTCAAGTTTGCTTTTCATAATCCTTTGGAACAGAGGAGGGGGAAGGAATTAAAACCACCGACTACATATTTTAACGAGCTGATGAGAAACCGTGAAGTTAAATTGGCTCCCACCAAGAACCCCCGACTAATTACATGTTAGCCAACAAGTCGTCGGGTTGAAATGGCCAATAAATCACCGGTTAATCTGCTCTCTATCTCCAGCCCGTATTTTGTGGGCCACATGTAAATTTCATGTAATAAAACTTCAACGATGTGCGGGCCACATAACTTTAGGCGCCCTACGTGGTAATAAATATTTTTTACTAGCTTAAGGACCAAATATCAAAATGCTGTGTCAGACATGTCAGACTCGAAACATACTCAAGGTGATACTTCATGCATACTTCGAGGATCATCTACCGGTTTGTTCAACTTCCTAATAGAAATAATACAATTTTTGGAGTACTCTTAATAAGTAGAGGCGGGGGGAGGGGGTAATGAGAGGGGGAAATGAATGGGAAGGGATTGGAAGGGGGGTGTCCGCTGGGAGGCAGACTTTTCTCCTTACAAGGTCCAATGCCAAGCCAAATAAATTCCCAGGACGAACTAGTCTGGAACAAAGGAGTGGGTTACGCTTAACCAGAAAGCACTCAGCTGATACGTGCCCCTGATCCGCGAGGCCTCTCTTGTATACGGTCGGCCCACAAAATTAGGCTGCCGCTGCAACGCTGCATTCGAATCGTGACAGTGGTTGAATTCTGAGAGGATCATCATCGGGGATGGCAACTTGCTCCAACACAGCCACTGGGAACAGCAACGTCACCAGTGGCGTTCCTCTTAATCAGCCCGCAGCGGCGGCACTCGCGAGCGACCTGTGTGGCTTGAAGACCACATTGGAGGTGAAGGCGGCTGCCGGTGCGGGCCTGGCTTGTCCGCTGCAGGAAGTAAGTGACGAGGATACCTATGCTCAATCTCGATCGTCCGCAAGTGGTGACCGCCGAAGAACAAGGTCCACCAGCGCACGGTTAGAAGAGGCGCAGCGGAACCTGGAGGGGGAGACTGCTCGGCCTGCGCCTACAGCGATGAACGATACTTCTCGTCAACAGCACCCCGTTGCCCCACTGCTTCCGACGGCCCCGCCCCCGCTGGCTGCTGCGTCATCGAGCTCGACTTCTAACGGGGCGGCAAGCTCTCTCATGGGCTCAACGGAAACCACGCCCACGCCGTGTTGTGAGAAGAGGACACGACCCGGGCGCGACCCGTCTCCGCTCGAACAGACCGCCCCGCCCATTCAGCGAATGCACCGTGCCACTGCTACCGGCAGCCGCCCCAACGCGCCCAGCCCCAACTGCAGCGACAGCAGCGCGGCGCAATACCCGGCAGGACCGGAGCAGCCGGCAGCAGCAGCGACTCGAAGGCCGGCAAGGATGAGGCGGACTGAGCAGCAGCTAGAGCGCGGGCGGCAGACATACCACCGGCAGCGAGCGCGGCGGGACGCAGAGGTAGCACAACTTGCGAGTGTGCAGGCGTCGCTGGCAAGAGACGTGGCCACGCTGGAGCGGCGGCTGCGACGCGCGGCAGAAGAACGGCAGACTTGGCTTGAGGCCGAGATAGAGTACCTGAAGAGGTGAGAGGGGTCTGTTTTTTTTTTTTGAGAGAGAGGGAAGGGGGGTTGGGGTGGGTGTCGGACCTCCGGCGCTTGAGGCGGGTGTTATAAATCAGGGTCCGTCCTGGGCGAGGTCGAGGAGCAAGGCTTGCGAGTGTTGTGTGAGGCAGTTTAATGGGTGCTTGTAGGGTGACTCTTTGGCTGCGTCTCCCCTGTGTGTCAACTGCGAGTAGTTCAACTGGCGACGGAGTGGTGACGTCAATGATCGCAGAGGGTGATCCTCTTGTGTACCTAACGGAGTGACAGGGGTTATGGGAGGCCAATCCTTCTACCATATTTTACCAGTACAGTCTTGTCCTCCACTCGACTACTCCCACTGTTCCCGATGCATGCACACAATCATCCCTTCCTCACCGCTTGCCTACGCGTCCATTACCAAACACGCCTCGTGAAGGATAATCGAGCTGGAGCGGCGATACCGGACGATTACGGACGGCCGGCAAGAGAGAGAAGCCACAGAGCGTCACCAAAACCAATTGTAGCCGATCGAGTCCACGGAGTGAAGTGGGATCCTGCACACAACGGAGCAGCAAGACTAGAGGTACGTTGGAATGTTAAGTAAGCAACGGGGTCGTAGTTGCCTAGGGATGCGGTGCGGACGGGAGGTGCAGTCTGATTGCAACTTCAAGATGCGACGGTTTGAATTGCGAGAGGAAATGAAGGGGGAATGGCTGCCTTGGAAGGAGAGACGTGGAAAGATGGGGGGTGAGGGAGGGGAAGGTGTCGACGTAGGAGAATGCTGGGGAGGGGACATGGAGGACGGACGGTGGTGAATATCTCACGCTATCACCTCCAGTGTCAACAGAGTTCAATCATCTGCACAAGCGACGACCGGAGCGGCGACAAGATCCGAGTGAGAGTTGGGGATAAGGAAGTTAGGGAGGTGGCGGTGGAGGGACCAACACCCTGCCCGACACTGATGTTGGGAAATACCCTTCGAGAAAAAAAAATGCGAGTCGTTGATACTTGACCTGCTACTTTGTACCAGCTTTTAATTCGCCATATTGCGCATAGTTGACTCAAGAAGGACAGCAAAAAAGCAGCTATTTTAATGGGCTTTAGCGTTTTTGGGTGTCATATTATAATGTATTTGTAGTGAACGTATGTACATTCACAATATTCACTTGCTGTCCTTGCGATACGTCAAACTACTCTGCTAATGTTTGAAGACTGCTACTGCTATTCTCCCCACTACCCTGGTTCAAGTTCGTATATAGGAAGCTAAGAGGTTCTCGTGAGGGTATCTCCTCATTTTTTTCGCATGTTTTAAAAAAGCAAAGAAAGCCACCCCAACAGATCTGTCCGTTGTTTTGTGTGGGGGAAGCCTTCGGCGAGGGGAAGGTTTCGTCAAAGCATACCATCAAGTTGAGTAACCCCGCCCCCCTTTTCCCTTCTCTGCCCTCGCTTCGCCGAAGCCGGTTCATCCAACTTGGCGGCTGCCGTGGGTCAGCTCGCATACCAGCCCACTCCCGCCATCCAGTCTTTCCCGTCATCCCGCAATCCCCCACCTTTCCTCACTTTCCATCGAGAACTGGAAACTCACGCAAGAATGATGCTTAGGCTTTAAGTCTGGCGGCTTGAGGAAGGCCTCGATCGACTTAGCAAATGGCGGCAGCAGACGACGAAAGAGCAGACGTCCAACTTTGAACCCTCGACTGTTAGCAACGACTGCTGCACCTAGCCCACCAGATATGGACAACGGGCCTAACTGCAACGGAGCCGGTTTGTGCCTCACCTGTGTTCGTGGGCCAGAGTTGAGTGGGGAAGGTGGAGTGGGGGATGCAGTCACCCAGGCGCTGCGGTAAGTACGTCATTATGAACTCACCGGCTAGTGGTCGCAGGACCGCCTCAGCAGCACGTGCAACAAGCCAGCTTTCCACAACGCCAATAGTCTGCACAGTCGTTCCTTGAGCTTACTACAGGTGCGTTCAAGAAGCCGCAGGCCAGATGGGCGACGGACAACTGGCCGACGCTAAGGCACGTCGCGGGCGAGGTCGATGAGCAGGTCGACTGCGGGATATAGAGCCGAGGGATGCGGGCGGTTATCGAGTGGAACGTCACGACGCAGGCGAGCAGGGAGGGTGGCGACGACCTTATTCGACGAAACAGTTGCAGAGGCGGCGTGACGAGCAAGTCGCGCAGCAGGAGGGGGCGACTGCGCTGAGAATAGAAGTCGAGGCGACCCACCAGGCCTGGCCGAAGTGGAGCACGTCGCAGTCGGATCAACGGCATAGATAGCACGAAACGGAGGCGGAGTCTGTGAATAGGTAAGACTGCCTGTCTCTCCTCGCAACCGGGTCCGGAGTGCTTTTGTTTAGTTGGAAGACAGAGGCGGTTTGGGTTGACGCTATCGTGTCCGTGGATAGAGAGCGGTCGTCACCGTGGAAGGCTTGCTTCCGGGCCGCTGTTGCTCGATGGATGGGCAATGCGGTTTTGTCGGGGGAGGAGGACGAGGGTGTTTCCGTTTTCATTTAACAGGCCTGTGGTTGTGCTGGGGACCATTGTTTGACTACTTAGTTTGAGGTGATGATGAGATGGCGGGAGCGTGCATCGCGTGGAGGTTAACATGATGGGAGAGAGGTACTACGATGTTCTCGTCATCCTTTGGGATCCTGACCGCGCTTACTCCACTATACGATTGCCTCACCTGTTCCTCGCCGGATCTTCATCACCTTAAGCTGAATTCTCTAGTTGGAGCCGCGGTGGTAGGGAGTATGCACCCCCCCTGGCTTGACTGCGCGCCCATGAGGCATCGGCAAGGTAAAGTGCGCTGCTTCGATCGAGGGGCGAGGGAAGTGACGGCGGTATGGTGCCCTGACTGATTTGAGAGGAGAGCGGAAGGCGTTAAGATGACTCCAGTGGTTCAGATTGGTCGGGAGGCGGGAGGGAGTGAGAAACGAGGTGTGAGGTGAGGTTGAAAGACATTCTCACCCAAGCATCCGGAGATCTCGACCGTGGACACGATGGGCCCACCCCCCATCCTTGCGCACAACGTCAGCAGCAAAACGATGCCGGGGGCGAGGGCGAGCGTCGGTTAGGCGGTTTGGACCGTGCTTCCCAAGCCCTCTTGTCGCAGCTGGTCGTGTCTCGACCTTTGCTTGCGACCTCTCAGTCCTTACTCTTTCCCGACTTCCATCCCCTCAAACACCACCCTTCCTCACTCATAATGTACCGCGTCCCTTCCTCAGCTTGCTCCCCCAGCCCCCTTTCTCTCTCATTTATGCGCCCTACCTTGTTCGCCCTGCCGGAGTTCATTTGGTGGATCTCGAGCAATCGCTGTCACTTGGACAGTGACACCAATTGCTATCTGCTAAGGAAAGAAAGCCTGAACCCATCATCATGAGCTCACCAAACCCCTTCCCCCTCAAGGCTCTTCTGTGATTCTTTTCCCATTTTCGTAACTGGTTTCCCAAATCTGCTTCGCCGTACGTCTCGCCTTCACCGTGAAGGCGCTGATAACTCTTTGCCACGGGGAGGGGTGGCGACCTTTCAGGCGCCATTGTGGAGCGCACGACACACATTGCCCTCCCCCTTCCCCCTTCCTCCCTCTCTGTATGACGAAAGAGGCCATGGTCAACATTCCACCTTGAAAGCCGATCGGTGCTGCGGTCGGATAGCACTCAATACGGATTAGCGGACAGGAAAAATCGACTATAGACTTAGCTTTTTGGTCAGATACAAGGAGCTGAGGATTGAAAGTTGTTCTAGTGTAGCCGTACGCAACCGCAGTTTCGACAGATGGCAAATCAGCTCGAGACCATCATCAAGTGGTTCAAGGACTTCGGTGTGTTGTCAACCATGTTGTGTGGAAAGGGAAATCATGAGTTCGATGCTTTTCGAGCGTGGGCCAATTTTGTTTAATTAAAGGTGGATGGGTCACCTATTTTGCCCTACCTCCACATTGATGAATTTGAGCCTTCCCCCGCTTCTTTTTATTGTGTATTTCAATTGGCGTTCTTTTTGGTTATTCATTCATACTTCAAGGCTTCCTCACTTTAATACACAAGCAAATTATTAAAAACACGTAACTAACAGCTTTTTCAACATCTTCCTGACCGCTGTACATTCCCATCAATGTCACAAGTGACCGCTGTCGCTTCGGATCGGGTTGCGATGGTCAATAAATCACCGGTTAATCTCCTATCTGTTTCCTTTGTTCTCTTGTGGACTACGTGTAAATTTCGTGTGAAAAAAAAAAGTGCAACGACAAGGGGCCAAGAAGTTATTAGGGACCTGCTGTAATAATACTTTTTACCCGTAAAAGGTTCAGGTTCATCCTCTGTCAGACGTGTCAGACTCGAAACATGTTCAACGCGGATACTTTGGGCATACTTGGAGGATTTATGTACTTGTTTGTTCTATACCCATGGGGAATATTCCTAGCATTGGAATACCCTTAAAAAGGAAGGCGGGGTGGAGGAATGGGAGGGATTGAGGAAGGGGGATAGTGGGTGAGAGCGTTGTTGTATATGGACGGTGCCCAACGGGAGGCAGCTTTATTCTTTTTAAGGTCGAATGCGTCGAATGCCAAGCCAAAATAAATTCCCAGGAAGAACCAGCCTGGATCAAAAGAGTGGGTCACGCATTCCCAGAAAGCACTCAGCTGATACCTGCCCCTGATCCGCGGGGCCCTCTTGCACACGTTGGGCCCACATAGTAAGGCTACCGGTGCATCGCGGCATTCGAATAGTGACCGCGTGTGAAATCTGAGAGGATCAAGTTCGGAGCATGGCAACCCGCACCACCACCACAGTCACCCGCAACATCAACGCCACCAGCGACCCTCCTCTTATTCGGCCCGCGGGGGTGGCACGCGCGAGCGACCTGTGTGGCTTGAAAACAGCACCGGCGGTGGCGGCGGCTGCCAATGCAGTCCTGGCTTGTGCGCCGCAGGAAGTAAGTAGTAAGGATACCGTTGCTCGACTCCGATCATCTGTGAGTGGTAACGCTTGGCCAGCGCCGAAGTAAAAGGTCCACCGGCGTACGGACTGAAGACTCGCAGCAGAACCAGGAGGGGGGGACTGGTCGGTCTGCGTCCACAGCGAGAACCGATACTTCTTGTCAGCAGCACCTCGTTGCCCCGCCGCATCCGCAGCCTGCTGCGCCATCGAGCTCGACGGCCGACGGGCAAGCAAGCTCCCTCAGGGGTACGACGGGAACCACAGCTGCTCCACGTTGTGAGAAGAGGACGCGAGCCGGACGCTACCCGTCTCCGCTCAAACAGACCGCCCCGCCCAAGCGGCGAATGCACCGTGCCACTGCTGCCCGCAGCGGCCCCAACGCGCCCAGCCCAAACGGCAGCGACAGCAGCGTGGCGCATTACGCGACAGGACAGGGGCAGCCGGCAGCGACGGGAAGGTCGGTAAGGACGAGGCGGACTGAGCAACAGCTAGAGCGCGGGCGGCAGACATACCACCAACAGAGAGCGAGGAGAGACGTGGAGGTGGCACGGCTTGCGGGTGTGCAGGCGTCGCTAGCAAGAGACGTGGCCACGCTGGAGCGGCGGCTGCGACGCGCGGCAGACGAACGGCAGACTTGGCTTGAGGCCGAGATAGAGTACCTGAAGAGGTGAGAGGGGGGTGTTTTTTTTTTTGAGAGAGGGAAGGCGGAAGGGGGTGGAATACGGAGCTCCTTTCTTGAGGTGGGTGTTAATGAACAGGGTAGGGGATGAGGCCGTCCTGGGCGAGGTCGAGGAGTAAAGGCTTGGACGTGTGTGTTGGGCAGTTATATGGGTGCTTGTTGGCCGGCTCTTTGGCTGCGTCTCTCCTGTGTGTCAACTGAGCCAAGTTCATCTGGCGACGGAGTGCTGACGTCAACGAACGCAGAAGGAGCTTGAAAATACTGACTGCCTGGTGCCCGGTGTGAGGATCCTCTTGTGTGTGCCTAACCGAGTGACGGAGGTTAAAAGAGGCTAGACTCAGCTGCATCTTCAGCCCGCCTCTGCCATATTTGATCGGCACAACCTTGCCCTCCGCTCGAAAACCCCCACAGCTTCCCGATGTATGCACATAACTATCACCTCCTCACCGCTTGCCTACGCGTCCATTCCCAAACGCACCTCGTGAAGGATAATCGAGCTGGAGCGGCGATACCGGGCGATGACGAACGGCCTTCAAGTGAGGCAAGCCACGGAGCGCCGTCAAGAACAATTGTGGCCGATCGAGTCCACGGAGTGAAGTGGGACCCTGTATCCAACGGAGCGGCAAGACCTGAGGTACGTTGAATGTAAAGTAAGCAACGGGTTGGGAACGGGGTCGTAGTTGCCGCTAGCGATGCAGTGCGGTGGAAGGGGGGGTGGCAGCCTGTTTGCAGCTTCAAGAAACGGTTTGAATTGAGAGAGGACAGGAATGGGGAAGGGGTCCCTTGGAAGGAGAGAAGGGGAGGCGGAGGTGTCGAAATAGGATATTGCCGAGGGGATGTGGAGGCTGCATGGTGGTGAATATCTCACACTATCACTACCAGTGTCAACAGAGTTCAACCACTTGCACGAGCGGCGACTGGAACGACGACGAGATCGAGATCGAGTGAGAGTTGGCGATAAGGAGATGGGGGAGGTGGCGGGGGAGGAATCCAACACCCTGGCCGACACCGATGTTGGGAAACGCCCTTTGAAAAAAATGCTCAACGGTTTACTTCATCCAGCTACTCAGCTTTATCTTCACCATATTGCGAACAGTTGACTTGAAATCTAAGGCTCAAAAATAAAACAGCTATTTCAATCGACTTCGCACCGTGGGTCAGCGTTTTCGGATGTCATGTCACAATGTGTTTGGAGTGAACGTACGGACATACACAATAGCCTTGATGGTCTTTGCAATATGTCGAACTGACCTCAAAGCTGCTATTCAACCCCAACACCCCGGCTCACGTTAGTGTGGAGGAAGCTATTTGATAATCCCCTCATTTTATTTTTTCCTTTTTTTAAAAGCAAAGAAAGCCACCCCAACAGATCTGTCCGTTGTTTTGTGTGGAGGAAGGCTCGGGTGAGGGGGTACGTTTCGTCAAAGCATACCATCAAGTTGAGCAAAAGCATACCATCAAGTTGAGTAAAGCATACCATCAAGTTGAGTAACCCCGTCCCCCTTTTCCCTTCTCTGCCCTCGCTTCACCAAACTCACTTCATCCTACCCTTGCGGCTGAGCTCGCATGCCAGCCACTCCACCATCCCAGTCTTTCCCATCGCCTCGCACTCTCTCCTTCTTCCCTCACCTCTCCTCAATTTCCATCGGGAACCGGAATCTCACGCAAGAGCGATACTTAGGCACAGGCTTCGAGACGGGCGCCTTGAGGGATGCCTCGATCGGGCATCAGAGCGTGGCAACCGGCGGTAGCAGACGACTAAAGAGCAAGCGTCCGACCTGGAACACTTGACTGGTAGCAACGACTGCTTGCACCGCCCACCTGATATGGATAACAGGCAATACTGCGACGGAGACGGTTTGTGCCTCACCTGTGTTCGTGCCAGAGTTAGGCGAGGAAGGAGGAGTTGGGGATGCAGTCGCTCGAGCACTCGATAAACATGTCATTATGAACTCACCAACGAGTGGTCCCATAACCTCCTCAGCAGCCCGTGCAGCAAGCCAGTTTTCCAAAACGCTGAAAGTCCGCACGCTCGTCTCTTGTTTTTACTACACGGCCGTTCAAGAAGCCGCGGACCAGATGGGGGTGACGGGCCCTGGCGGACGCGAAGAAACGCCGAGGGCAAGGCTCAATGAGTAGGTCGACTGCGAGGACCCAGAGCCGAAGGATGCGGGCGGCTGCCGATCAGGACGTCACGACGCAGGCGAATAGGAGGGCGGCAACGATGTTCTACGACGAAGCAGTTTCGGAGCGGAGTGATAAGCAGCACCGGTATTGCCAGCGGAGGTGACGGAGCGAGTCGCGCCGCAGGAGAAGGCACATGCGCTAATAATGGATGTCGAGGCGGTCCTCTGGATTGGCCGAAACGGAACGTGTCGCAGTCGGATCAACGGCATGGATGGGACGATACGGAGGCGGAGTGTGCAAATAGGTAAGACTGTCTGTCTCTCCTCACAACCGGGTCCGAGGCGCTTTGTTTGTTGGGAGACAGAGGCGCCCGGTGGGTGAGAGGCGTTTGGGTTGACGTTATCGTGTCCGTGGATGGAGGGCGGTTCGCACTGTGGAAGGCTTGTTCCAGGGCCGTTGTTGCTCGAAGGTGATGGCAACGCGTTTCGTCTGGGGAAAGGCGACGAGGGTGATTCCGCATTCATCCAATGGGCCTGTGGTTGTGCTGGGGATCATTATTTGACTTAGTTTGAGATGACGAGGTTGCGAGAGTGTGCATCGCGTGGAGGCTATTATACTGGGATTAATGTAGAACGATAATCTCGTCATCCTTTGGTATCCTTACGCGCTCACTCCACTAAACGATCGCTTACTTGTTTCTCGCCGGATCTTCATCACCTTAAGCTGAATCTCGACTTGAAGCTGCGGTGGTAGGGAGTATGCACCCCTCTGGCTTGAGCGCACACCCATTAGGCATTGGCAAGGTAAAGTGCGCTGCTTCGATCGAGGGGCGAGGGAAGTGACGGCGGTATGGTGCCCTGACTGATTTGAGAGGAGAGCGGAAGGCGTTAAGATGACTCCAGTGGTTCAGATTGGTCGGGAAGCGGGAGGGAGTGAGAGACGAGGTGTGGGGTGAGGTGGATGGAGATTCTCACTTAAGCATCCGCAGATCTCGACCGTGGACACGATGGGTCCACCCCTATCCTTGCGCACAACGTCAGCAGCAAAGCGATGCCGGGGGCGAGGGCGAGCGTCGGATAGGCGGTTTGGGCCGTGCTTCCCAAGCCCTCTTGTCGCAGCTGGTCGTGTCTCGACCTTTCGCTTGCGACCTCTCAGTCCTTTCTCTTTCCCGACTTTCATCCCCTCAAACACCAAACACCACCCTTCCTCACCCATAATGCACCGCGTCCCTTCCTCAGCTTGCTCCCCCAGCCCTTATCTCTCAATTTTACGCACCCTACCTCATTCGCCCTACTGGCGTTCATTTGGTGGATCTCGAGCAATCGCTGTCACTTGGACAGTGACACCAATTGCTATCTGCCAAGTAAAGTCCAAACACATCAACTTGACCTCACCGCAGCGGTTCCCCCTCAAAGTTCATCTGCGATCCTTTTCCCGTTTCGTTACTGGATTCCCAAATCTCCTTCGCCGCACGCCCTTTCGTCACCCTGAAGGCGCTGAAGGCTCTACCGCGGGGAGGGGTGGTGACGTTTCAGGCGCCGTGTGGAGTGCCGCAGCTCGTTGCCTCCCTCCCCCCCTCCTAGACGAAAAACGACCATGGTCAACATTCCACGGTGAAAGCCGATCGATGAACGCCTGCTGCTGGCATGTCGTCGATGCCTGCGGAGTCGACTTCGATAGGATAGGATAGCATGCAACGCGGTTTAGCGCATAGTCGTCGTTCTCGTGCTTCACGAAAAATCGGGGACAAGGGGTCGAGCTCCTTGATAGCCACCAAATAGATTAACTGGGAAGGTTAGTTAGGCTTGCAAGGTCACTTCAACAGAGCGCACGGCGGCCTATGAACGTGGATTTGGGAGGACCTTCTGAGTTTACGGGCCGCTTGACAAAACGGAGATGAGCTTGTGGGCCACGAGGCGCCGTTTGGGGTTGATCGGTAAGGCAGTTGTGTTAGCGCGGATTTTTCAATCGCTACTTCGGCTCCTGAGAAAACAGTACTTGCTTAACTAATATAACCTTTCGCCCAAGCCCCTGCACTTGTTCAAACAACAGGTGTTTATCATCAAAAACATCCATCTATTAATGAAACAAGCGAACCCTACTCAGTACAGAAACCCCAACAACCGATGAAGCACAACACTCAGTCGTCATGCCACGCGCAGCTCGACGTGCACGGCGCCCACACCCTCTGACACCGAAACCGGCAACCAGCACCGCCGACCTGAGCATGCATCACAGCAACCGGGCCCGGTATGCGCCGGCGCTGCCGCTGACGCCGCTGCCTCGCCAGTATCTACCGCCCCTCCGCCCGCTTCATTAGGGCCGCATCCTCGTCCGCCACCGCCTTGCCGACATTACCCGCCGCGTCGGCAACGTCCAGCCGCCAGGGCGTACGAGCGCGGCGTCGCTGCCCGCGTCGTTGCGCTCGAAGTCGGCCGTTGAAGTGGAATCCAGCTGCGAACCAAGCGCCGGGCGCGCTTGCAGAACCGGTCCGTGGCCGACATGCCATCGCAGCGGAACGGCAGGTCGTCACCGGCAGCAAGCGCAGGAGAGACCGCGCCAAATTGGACGTCGTGTGCGGAGCCAGCGGCCAGCCGACATGCATGGGTTGGGGTGCTTCAGCGTGAGCCGCCGTGTCCCCGGCGGGATTGTGAGCACGCCATAAGCCGCGGGGCCAGCTCGACCTCGACGGTTATGGGCGCAACTAGCTGGAGTCACGAGGATCAATCTTGTTGGAAGGTCGACGGGATGGTCTCAATCGTTTGACACAAATGAAACAACTAGCCGGGTGGGACGGGAACTTCCTCGACGAGAAAGACGGTCCAGGTGAATCCAAGCATCAGGGCGTGCCAGGTAGACGTTCGTGGTCTCATATACGCTCTCAACTCGCGAAAGCGGTATGCGGCAAGTGTACACTTGTGAGCACCGGGAAAACTACCCTTGAAAGTAGGCGAGCCAGCGGCACACATCCGTCGTGCTCGTCGCGGACCGAGGCGGTGGATCGCCGGCTCACCACCAGCTCGTCAGAAGCCTCGTACCTCTCCTGTCACGAAAAAAGCCACCCAAACCGCTCATTGCGATTATCAGCGTGGCGGCGGCGAAGGTAGATATGTCCGAGGTGGCTCGACACGGGATGTGGCCAACACGCAATTTTCAACTGGCAAAATTTCAGCTTGAACATTCCTAAAAATCAATATAAGGTAAGGGTCTACTTTGTGCGACATGCCGCAGAGAGCCACATGTTGACAAATGCACACAAAAACACACCATTGGATCATCACCGTATACCCGGCCTGTTCTCTACACTCCCGATCGCTCCCATCCCCGACTGATCAGCTATATTTTGAAGTGCTGCACGGAAATTGCAACATCCCGTTTGCCCAGGCAAATGCTGTCACCTACGACTATCAACCTCAGAGATTAATTCAAACAATTCTTTCCAATACACATCATGTGTTGCAGGTCAGGTACAATCATATTACATGACATATCCTATAAGTTTTGCAACCAAATGTGCTCGGAAGACGTGTGGAAAATAGTAAATGGGTGAGGAGGCGACTACCAAGAGTACTTCCGGTCGCCATACTCCTGGAAAGTGCCTGAAGTGAGCTCGCGCGTAGCGTTGTCAATCTTGTCAAGCACGCCCCGGATGCTGTCTTCCAGAGGTACCGGCGGTTCGGTCAGCCCAGTATGATCAGCGGCAGATTGACCCATCTCGGTGCGCGTCCACCTAGAACGACAGAAGGTAAGTACGGAAGCAACATTTGAAAAAATGTGGAGAGCCTGGTTGTAGAGTGACAGGGGATGTTCGACAACAGAATAATTATATCCCGTCCGTTATTTCTTTTCACGCCTCACCCCGGGCAGATGCTGAACACAATCAGCTCAGGGTTCTCAAAGTGGATCTTGCGGACGACGTGGTTGAGCGCGGCCTTGCTGGCGCTGTACGCGATGGCAGCCATGCCGGCAAACTCTTGCATGTCGCCTGTGGAACCCAAGCCCGACGACACGGCAACAAAGACGGGATGCGCGCTCTGGCGCAGCAGGGGCAGGGTGGCCTGGAACAGCGCCAGCGGGCCAAGCGTGTTGACCTGGAAGTGCTCGCGGACGGCGGCAAGCGGGATGTCGGCGGCTGGGGCGTACGTGTTGATGATTCCGGCGTTGGCGATGACGACGTCGAGGCGCGTCAGGCCGTGGTCTGCGCGCAGCTGGTCAACGGCGCGACGCGGGTCGTCTTCGTCTGCGGCATCGAGCTTGACGACGATGAGACGGGAGGTTGTGTGTTTAGGCAGGTCAGCAAGCGAGACACCCGTCGGGGCGGTGGGGTTTCGCACGGCAGCCACGACGGTGGTGGAGGGGCGCAGGAGCAGGTTGGCAGTAAGAGAGCGACCGATGCCACGGCTAGCGCCGGTAATGAGATAGATGGTCGAAGTCATCGAAAGGTAGTGATAGGTAGGAGACAGGAGCAGAAATAAAGAGGTGTCGAACCTCACCAATAGGGGATATTTATGCGTAGAGGTCCCACTGATGACAAATACCATGTCGCCACCCTCTCGAAAATGTCCGCACCCTTGATTTATAAGAATGGTCACAACGAAAATTTATTCCTCACCCTATCCAGAAAAAAAGAGGGGAGAGAGGGGGGATGGAGGGAGAGAGGGAGGGTGAGAGAGAGAGAAAGAAAGAGAGAGAGAGAGTGTGTGTGTGTGTGTGTTTGTGTGTTTTGTTCATCACATGAGAGCTGAGCATTGTGTCTTCTCCACCCCTACCACTGCTCGCTCCCCGTCCCGCTAAAAATGGAAAAAGGAACAACATCGTACCAATTCAGTTTATAATCGCACAACAAAAAAGGCTTTCCTGGTGGAGTGAAGGGCAGAGAAAGGCACGTCTGCGAGGAGCACGGAGGAGGAGACACGGATGGAGAAGGTTGAAGGGTTGGGACTTCTCGGAAGATCGGTGAGAGAATGAATGCAGCCCCCGAGTCGACGGAGATCTTAAGAGCGTCCGACTATTTCGAAACTGGTGCTCTAAGAGTGTTCAAAATCTCCTCCTTGCACTTGTGGAATCATTCGGCTCCCCCTGAATATCGGAAAAAAAAAGTTGAGAACTCCTCAGAGTCCTCAATTCTTCGTTTCTTGCGATGGCTCTGAGTTGCCACCACCATATCATCTTTCAATTTGTCAGTGCCACAGAACAGCTGGCTCAGCGAGGACTTGGAGCCGAATTCCCATCAATGACCATCGAACAAGCAGGGTGATCGAAAATTGAGCCGTGAAAAACTATGAGTTGGACGATGAAACATATAGACTCGGGGATTGGATTGAAATAGATCGAAAATATGTTCATCAAGCCAATAACTGACTTGGTATTGGTGTTCTCACGCAAAATCACCGGTATGTCAAGTATTTTCGATAGAGCCGAATTTGGTGACTTTGACACCTTCCTCATTCGCTGATGCAACACAACTATGTAACCGGAACTGTCTGATCCACCCTTGCTCCAGTATCACAATTGACTACGATTTGTAAGCGTGGACCGTCGACCCAGTCAACAGAAGCGAAACCTTCATGCTTGCAACTAATCCGTTTTGGAAGAGCAGGACCGAACTGCTCGCTTGACTGAAAGACATCCGCAATTCGGAGTCTAACAGGTTCATTGAATATTGCTGAGTCATTTTCAATGGTGCTCAAAGCCATACGCAGTGTCAAGTGGCCTCTAATTCTTGAGATTTCTCCATCATCCATCGTTGAAATTTGTGCTGGTACTTTCAAGAACGCATGCAAGACCCTCTGCATATTGGATTTGGGTTGCATATTGGGTTTGGGTTGTGGCTGCAAATTGACGCAAAACTCTGATTGGCCGTGAAGCAGAAAGCTGGGCTACCATAGCGGGAAACTCACGCAGCTCTAAGAGAGATCATCTCTGTTTTATTCTTCTTAATGTAACTTGGGGACTCTTTACAATGACGGTGGGGGAGGGGGGTTGTAAGAACGCCCACCTGGGAGACAGCTCTGATCTTTGCATCCAGAAAGCCAGCCACCTGGTCAAAAAACAGGACCACCCCCGGTCCGGAACGGGCAAGGTCGTCAAACCAGCAGGCGTGATAGGGAGCAGGCGTTCCTCCAAAGGCAGTCACTCGACTGAAGCAACTCCGACGACTTCCACCCAGCTGCCTGACACACCGACTCGCATGATGTAAAATGTTGCACTGCAGGATGGCGCCCGCCACCACAGCCACCAGCACCTGCGACGCCAACGGCGATCCTCATCATCGGGCACGCCCAAGGTACGACCTGCGCAGGGCGAAGACGTCGTCATCAGCGACGGCCGCCTCTGCCACCACGGGCCTGGTTTGTTCACCGCAGGTAGTCCGTACACTTGCTTGCCCGGCTGAGCGTGTTGATGAGTAGGGACACTGGCCCCAGCGCCAAAGACCGCGGGAGACAAGAGGCGGCGGCGCGGCGTCCCAGCAGGGCGCAAGAGTGGACCACCCTTACGACGACCCTGTTGGTCGGCGCGAGTCCACAGAAAGAAACGACCCCACGCACCAGCAGCAAGTTGCCGCGCAGCCGCCACCGCCGCCTTCGACTACGGCTTCATCGAGCTCGATGGCCGTCATGGTGGTAGCGTCGAGGTCCTCTAGAGACTCGACAGCAACCGCAGCCATGCCGCATTGTGAGAAGAGGGCACGAGTCATGCCCGAGCCAATTACGCCCGAACAGACCCCATCCAAGCGGCACCGTCGGGCCACCAGTGCTGGAAGTGGCCTAGACGCTGTAATTGTTGCGAACGACGACGGCGCGGCGGCTGCAACGGGAGCGGCAATGGCGGTGGCGGCGCAGAGACCTGGGGCGGGTGCGAGGCGGACCGAGCAGCAGCTGGAGCGCGGGCGGCAGACGTACCGCCAGCAACGGGCGCAGCGAGATGCCGAGGTGGCGCGACTTGCGGGTGTGCAGGCGACGCTGGCGCGCGACGTCGGGATGCTGGAGAGGCGGCTGCAGCGCGCGGCGGACGACCAGCTGACGTGGCTCGAGGACGAGGTGGGGTATCTGAAGAGGTAAGCCTGGGCTTTCTTGTTTGGGCGTGTCAGCCTGGTGTCCCGGGAACTCGGGGCGTTTGGAGCGGATGTAGGAGAAGCGGAAGGGAAACCTAGCCGGGCCAGAGCGAGATCGAGGATAAAGGGCTTGCACTAGTATGGTGGACTGGTGAAGGCAGCTATTTGGTTTCGTCTCCCTTATGTCAACTGCTTAGCGTCATTCATCAGGAGACGGAAAAGTGACGTCAATGATCGCAGAGGGAGCTTGAAACCACTGACGACCTGATGTGTGGAAAGGGATACTCTTGTGTGGGTCTAATGGGATGAAAGTTATGAGAGGCCAGACTCCTCGACACCTTTAACCTGCCAATGCACATCTTATCGAGACAACCTTGCTCCGATCTTAACTCCACTCAACTGTTCCCATCCACCCTACGCAATCAATCTTCCCCCGTCGCTTACCTCCTCGTTCAACTCCAACAACGACTCGTGCAGGATAATCGAGCTGGAGCGACGGTATCGAGCGATGACGGGTGAGTCACGAAACGGACCTTCGAGGCCTGTTGAGTTCACGGAATGACATGGGATCCTGGACGCAAACGGGAGCGGCAGGACTGGCGGGAGATGCGTTGGGATGTTAGATCGAGCAAGGTAGGGTGAACGGGATCTTCATGTGTTGGAGGTGAGGGATGAGCCTGAAGGTGGCAGTTCGATTGCAGCTTCAACATGCGTTGCCTGAGTTGACAGAAGAATGGGTGGGAGGGGTTTGGAGGGTAAGGAGAGAAGTTGGAAAAGGAAGTGAGGAGAAGGTCGAAGGTGAGGGAGAGGGTCTAGGAGTGTAGAGTCCCGGTGAAAAGTATCTTACGCTACCTCCTGCACTTCGACTGTATTTCAATGATCTGTATTAGCCGCGAGCAAGATTTCCGAAGAGAGCAAGGGAGCCGTTCAAGGAATGAAGTATAGTATGGGTGCATTAGGTTAAACGCAGGGTGCGGGGAGGTGATCCTTTGCTTCGGAGCCGAGCTCTGGTGCGGACTGAGGCGGTCCGACACTGGTGTTGGGATATGTGCTTAACGTGAACACCGCAAAACATGTCGAACAGCACCTGTGTCCCAGCTATAGCTCCATCATGTTGCGGACGGTTGGCTCAAAGAGGGGTGGGGGTGATTCCAGCTAGGCAAGGAAACAAAGTACCTATTCCGTGGGGCTTTGAATTATGGCGGTCCATCTAAGGGCTGAATGTACCTGTACATAGAAGCAAAATATACCCTCGCCATTCCTGCGATAGTAACGTTGCTAGGCCTATGTTCAAGGCCCTGCCACTCTTCCCCACTCCCCTCCCACCGTAGCAATGGTCGTGCGCAGG
>JADGKE010000023.1:0-19483 GCA_026954515.1 Cladochytrium tenue
CCTCCGTCATCTCCAGATCGCCAACCCTTCCATTATTTTCAGTGAGCATTCCCAGATCGTCGAATAGCGCCCCTCCCGTCATTCTCCTACCCTTCACTCTATTTCCGGATGCCACGCTTGCTCGCTCCTTCTGACGTATTCCAGCCGTAACCAGAAGTCGGGCAGGCCCTCGAGATGATCTACCGAACGCGTATCCTCAAGTGAGAAAACGTGCTTTTCCTTGGTTGCCTCTTCCCGGAGATCTTCCTCGGATGACGCCTCCCCCAATTGCCGCCGCATCCTTCTGACTTGCCAACCAACTTCCATAACGATTGCACAGGTCAAAATGGTAAGATATATCGAATGGAGACAAAAAAAAGGGACCCGTGTTATCCGCCTACCGCATCGAGAGCCTGGCGCTCAACGAAATCCACATCGAGGTGCCCGGGTAACAATCCCCGCGGCGCCCCCAACAGGCCAGTGATACAGACATCAAGCTCACCAATAGGGGAGTGGCTTTCATAGCCTATCCCTGTCCATGACAACCAAATGTGAGTTTCTAACTCCCGTGTCGTTGTTTATTTGCTCTTTATTTTCTTCTCCTTTTCTGCTTCGGTGCAATAAATTCTCAAGCGTGCTTCGCTCCCCCCGCCCCACTCCTGTAAATAGAGCCATGCTTCCGGTACAGTCTCCTGGCTCAGGAGCTGGGAGAGCTCAAAGAGCCAAGAGTTTCCGAGCCCGAGGTATGGCAGCAGAGTTGCTTTTCGCGTCCATATAAAACTAAGATCCTACGAAAATATTCGCTGTGGCTCTTGGACTCTCCCAGTTCACACCGGCGTTACCGCCGCCGCTGCCGCCTCCTATAACCACTCCAAAGTCCACACAGTCATGCTGTCGCTGTTATTGCTGAGCAGCATATGCGGCCGGCTTTAGTCGCTTTCGTCGGGCCTGGCCCTGACCGTGATTATGTCGGGCGAGCGCCCTCCGCGCCTAGACCAAACATCGCCTCGGCCGAGATCCAGTACTGTGACCTGATCAATCCGGAGCTGGGTGAGGTTCCATTCCAACTGATCCTTCCTTTCTTGCTCCCTCCTCTCGCCTCGGTTGCCTTTTCCGTCAAGACTTCGGAGTGATTCAGGTAGTAACTGACGACTCCTGTTTATTCCGCCCCCTAACCCCAGCCCATCTCCCTCTCGTATGGGACTGCACACATTTAACAGAGCCAACCGAGAGGCATAGCCGGGACTCTACGTCGCGCGCGTCGACGAGGGATCCGCGCTCTCCCAATGTCATGCTGCATTGACGTCCGCGACTTTGCACGCTTCTGTTGGAAGTGAATCCAGCTCTGCAGTTGGACAGCTTTTGGCATAGCGGAAAAATCCGCCAACAGCTTCTAGCATTACCACCTCGTTATTGCAGCGTCCTGTTTCGCCAGCCAGTGTTTTCATTTTCCCTCGAGCCTAAACTTCCGGATGTGTGTTACATCTCCGCGCCAGGTATGGTGCAGAATCACAGCATCGTGATATGCTTTTATCTTGCCGACGACGATCCGGCGGTGGGACTCACCAACATTACTTCCTGTATCTTCTGGTAGTGAGGATATCCCTGTCACTAAAGCGATATTTTCAACGTTTTTTTCGTTGTCTCCTCTTCCAGATCTTTTTTTTCAACCTTTGGTAATGAGTATCCAAAGCATGGCGATAACAGCGTCATTCACTAACCATTCCGTTAAATCCTGCATCCACCCTCCCTTCCCAATTGCCACTTTTGCAACAATGAAGTTGATGCTCCCTAGAAGTGCAATTGTGGGTACCCATCAGTCTGCAGCTGAATCCATCGGCGTCGTACGCAGATGAGTCAACCATGGTTGGCAACCCAGTATATGATTCAGTCACCCATCACGGGGTGTCTAGGGACACCATCCGGGGTACCCAGTCAGTCAGCCAGACAGTCGGTTGGTTCAGTTGGACGATTTGGCAATCTTCTCGACGCTTCAGATCCAGTTAGCCTTCCTTTGCAAACACCGCAAAAGTATTGACGACATCTAGCGGGATGCTCTCTCAACACACGTTCTGGCGAGAAAGTCACGGGCGGTAATTTAATTAGATGGGTCCCATCTGAACCAAGACTTCGTCCTGCCGGACAACAATGGAGGCGATCACCCCCACAGGTCCGTAGTCTGTCTCTTTTTCCTGCTCTGGGTTCATGTAATCGACCTTTTTTCAGCCACAACCGAACGAGTGGTTTCCACCCCAATTTTTCTGGCTTCGTGTAAACCATACCGGGTCTACTCAATCTGTCCCTCGCTCATCATGGCACCACCCACGTCTTTCGGAATGTTCTGTAGCCATTCTTGAAATTTTCCATCTTGGTTCAATAATTGATGGCGGGCTTTGGAATGAAAATTTACACCAATCACGTCACTGACAATGGCTACGACCAAGGAAACAGGGTCCGGTCGCCAGCCGAAGTTGTGGCCAAGGAGACAGACTATTTTGTCTCTGTTCCTGTCGGTCAAAGGACTTGATTGCGGCCGAGCTGACAGAATTATGTTCGGGACTGCAACCAAGCAGACAGACCATATAAGCAATTTTTGTACGCTCTGTTTCTCATGGTCACGAGCAAGTATTGACCAGGCAAACAGACTGTAGCAATTATATCCCTCTCTCACTGGCAATGACCTTGGCCGAGCGGACAGAAAATTGGATCTCTGTCCCTATCGCTTACCAGCCCTAACAGTTGGCCAAGCAGACAGACATTAGCTGATATCTGTTCCGGTCGCATACCAATTCAGGCTGCAACCAAGCAGACAGACAACCACAAGGTCTGTGTTCTTGGTCAAAGATTCGAAGCCCACCATATTGACTTCCCTCCACAGACAATGTTTATCGACCGAGACAGGCAGGGCAATGTTTCCCTGATAATCAGGTGTGAGTTTTGCGAATGTTTGGTTTCTGCACATCATCACACCGCATTACTGGGACTGACTATTACTAATTTCACATATAGTACATCCCAACCTCCATCTTCCCCATTGAACAGAAGCCGACCATTGTAAAACCTTCGACCTTCTGACCCATGACACATAACACTCAGTAAAACCTCGCAAGTTCATGAAACTGTATCAAAAGTAGAAGTCAACATACTTTACATTACTAAAATGGACATTCCTTTAAACTAGTTGGAGCCCTCCAGCACAGAACGTATCAGATAGAAAGGACGGGGTGAGGGAAGAGTAGTGGGAGTATGGTGATCCGAAGGCAGCCGAGAGGTGAAGGGCTTTGGCAGAATTACGGAAGAGCTGCTGGAAACCCAGGCCAACGCGCAGTCACAGCTGATTTCTGCCTTGGGCTCAAAAGCGCCTCACGAGCAGCCGAGTACCCGAATGAACTGTCAACCGAGGATATGTACAAAGAAATAAGGGCAACCTGGTCGACCACGTCGGGTGCGCCACGACAGCTCGTAGACGTCAGCCCACGACAGGTGGCTCAGGTACCACTCCTCTAGTAGGTAGGAGGGCAGCAGGCTAGAAGCCGCCGCAACGGTGCGCCAAAAGCATGCCTTCCACGTTGGACAAGCGCGGGGCGGCTTTCTGGAAAAGAAACCGCTGCCTCTCAATGTACTTTGACCCACGGCTGCCTCATGCCAAAGACGTTAATCTTCCCGACCACGGCGACGATTGATCATCGTCGTGGGTAGCTAACGGCTGCTGCTAGTACTGCCTGCTGCTGCTGCTGATTCGAATGCTGATGCGAATGCTGATGCGAATGCTGATGACTGACATCGACATCCTATCCGCCTCCTCTGCCGCTAAAACCTTGGCCAGCTCGCGCAGCGGCCACGACGTGCACGCGTCGCGGATCTCCATGATTCGGATCAGATCGTACGGGGAAGAAGACGCCCGGATCTCGAGGCCATTGCCAGTCGTACTAGATCGAGCAGGCGTCCCGCAGGAGCCGGTCCGCCCAGATCAGCCCTTGCTGCGTCGCAGCCCGCCGGCAGGCCCTGTGCGAGCCACGCCCAAGCGATCTGCAGCCATGTTGCGATCGCACCTGCCCAGTAAGTTCTGCGCCGACATCACGGTGCCGCCCGTTATCCACGCGTCCACGGGCAGTTCCAGGATCCGCAACGTTCTTCAGTGGCCGTCGCATCCGAAACGCCTCTTTGATGCACCGCACCAGCACGGTGGCAACCGTGGAAGCCACCTCTGGCAGGCCGCGACCATGCGGCTCCGGCAAGCTGGTGGCCAGGACGATCCCAGTCCACTCGTGAGAAGCCAGGTAGACCTGGTCCTTCTGGTCGATGGTGATGGGCCATTGGGCTGCTGACTTCATCTCGAGAAATTCAGGCTCGCCATTGCGGTCCTGAAAGCTACGAGCACTTACGCGGTGCGCCGATACTCAAACAGACGTGAATGACCAGCACCATCTTGTACGACTGGATGGCCCTTTCCAGGAACGGTGTCGGTTTGGTAGTTCATTTTTTGTGGCTCCCGAACATCACCTGCTGCGTCTGATTGTCGTCGGAATGCCCGACAGGCGTAAATTCGACCATGACTGTCACCGTTTTGTTCAAATACTACCATATGGCATTTGAAACTTTTCTTTCTCTGTATTCATTCCAGTTGCAAGGGATATGAGAAATCGGATTATCCTCCATACACTCACGCGCAATCAACTGATTACCAACTTGTCGGACGGGACATTTTCACTCATTCCTCCCTTTTGATCTCACATTGGAGGTCGACTGCACTTTCAGGCTATTTCTTCCTTCCTTCCTGTCCATTTCTCTCTTCCCTTCGGATTTCTGTGGCGCATCTGCTTTATTCTTGAACTATTTATTGGTTTCTCTTGCTCAATCGCAGATTTTGAGCCGTTTTATCTATTCGACGGATCTGGATTTTGGCATGCTTACTGAAAAGAATGACAGGGTTGGAGATCTGCAGATGAGGGGGGAACGCGAACCGGAAAAGCCGTTCCTGTGCGATCTTTAAGTGCGTTTTTGTTGTGTGTGGGCGGTGTAGGGGCGGGTGTTATAGTTTTTTCGAGAAAAAAAAAGTCAGCTGGAGCGAGGGTGCCCGGAAAGACAGACAGCCGGAGCAACTCGGCGGGAAGATGGGGGAGGCAAGATGAAGGAAGTGCAGAAGAAGAATAGGGCGGGAGGAGGTGGGAGAGAAGGGTTCAAATGAACGCCGCACCATCGTCCGACACGTCCTTGGCAATCATCCCCATCTTCTGCAGGTCACATCGGCGACGTCGGCGTGTCTGGTTTTCGCAGCCTAAAAGCCCATGAAGTCGATGGCCTCGTCCGGGTCGGCGAGCCGGTACGCAAACTCGGTGACGGACGGTAGACGGCGCGGTACAGCTGCAAGAAACTGCCCGGCCGCTCGGGGATGCGGACCGACAGCAGGGCTTCGCGCTCCTCGCCGAGGTCGGCGCGGTCGGCGACGAAGCGCAGCCGGGTAAAGTCAATGTTGGCGCCGCTGCAGACGGCCACAAAGGTGCCGCCAGTTAGGCCCTTTTCCTGGATGTACTTTTTGCAGCCCGCCACGCCGAGCGCACCCGCCGGCTCGACCACGCTGCGCGTGTCCTCGAAGATGTCCTTGATCGCGGCTAGAAGTGTGGCATAGCATGAGCCGGCCGAGTCAAGCAATACCCCACCACCTCCATCTTCCACTCGCAACCACCCAAGCAATCCCCAACCTGCCTAACCGCATCCCAACGAAAAGAAAGAAAAGAAAACACCACTCCGATCGCACCGCAGATCTCGTCGGTGCCAACAAGCACCATCTCGTCGACGAGCTCGGAACACACTCGGAACGTCTCCACGCCGACGGACCGGACGGCAGCGCCGTCGGCGAATAGGCCGACCTCGTCCAGATCGACGCGGTGACCGGCCCGCAGAGAACGGGTCATGGCGTCGGCATCGTACGTCTCGACACCCACAATGCGGACGTCGGGGCAGACACGCTTATGTAGGCCGCGATGCCGGCGGCCAGACCGCCTCCGCCGACGCAGACGAAGACGGCGTCGACGGGCCGCGACGGCGGGCGCGCGCTGCCGCTGGTGGCAGTGTCGGCGGCGGCGGGCGTAGGCGGCGGGGCCTGGCGCAGGATCTCGACGCCGATGGTGCCCTGGCCGGCGATGACGTACGGGTTGTCGAAGGGCGGGATGTTCGTGAGGCCGTGGAGTGCGGCGAGGCGGGCGCACTCCTTCTTGGCCTCGTCAAAGTCGGCGCCGTGCAGCACGACCGTTGCGCCGAGCCGCTTGACGTTGCGCCACTTGATGGGCGGCGTGGCGAGCGGCATGACGATGGTGGCTTTGATGTCCATGCGCTGGGCCGCGAGCGCGACGCCTTATTTCGGAAAGTAGTTTGGTTAGAGGGCTACATCGGAGCCGAAGAGCCAGAGGGCGAGGCACCCTGAGCGTGGTTCCCGGCGGAGCAGGCGATGACGCCAGCACGGCGCTCGGCGTCGGACAGCTGCTGCATGCGGTTGTAAGCGCCGCGCAGCTTGAACGAGAAAACGGGCTGCAGGTCCTCGCGCTTGAGCAGGACCGTGTTGCCGAGCCTGCCAGAGAGATTCACGGCCTTTTGCAGCGGGGACTCGATCGCGACATCTGGCAGACCAGCGAGCCCGGGCGTGGTCAGTAACATCGTTAGAAAATGGCAAGAAGGGACGAAGGAGGGACTTTGCTCAACATGCAGTCCGCTAACACAACCCGCACCATAGACGTTCGCGGTGAGAATCACGCGGAGATAATCCGGTCCGCCTGGTTGGCGACGCCGCCCTGGTCCGCCGTGCTATTGCCGGAGGCGGCAGCGGCGGCGGCGAGGAGGCGCTCGCTCGGCGGGTTGGTGAAGACGGCGGAAGAGGATGCGTTAGAATCCGATGACGGCGGGGGTGGCAGTGCGGCGCCGTTTGCAGCGAGCGCGCCGCGCGCAGGGGCGGCAAGGCCGGCGACGCGGTGTTTCTTTCCAGCGGCTTTCGCAGCGGTGTTAGCTCCCTCCATCGCCGTGAGCGCCGGCGGCGTTGGCGTCGGCGGATCTCCTCATCGCGGCAACGGCGGCGGCGTCGGCAAGACCGTCGTCGTCCTGCGCAAGCATCCAAGTCGTTTCAAACCCAGCGGCGATGGTTCACATCTTACCAGGCTGGCGCCTTGGATGATTGATGTTGGCGCTCTACCTGACCACTGTGGTGGAGGTTTCTGGCTGTGGACGTAACGCTCGCTCGCACCCGCTCTCTCGCCTTCACCTGACTCTCACTCCCACTTGCGCTCTTGGAACACATCCATGTATGTGGGTGGATATTCGAGTATAGATGAAAGGTGGGAGTTAAGTGGACATTACGGTGCACGCAAATTAGGGGAGTGGAGGGATGGTTGATGGAGAGATGGAGATATAAAGAGAAACAGCGTAGTGTGTGTACCCCAAATAAAAATAAGTAAATGTGGAGTCAAGGTGCAGTAAGCCCATGTTGCCCTGCCCGCCACCTTGGTGTGCACCTGCAGCAGTGCGGCCACGCAGGATTCAGTGCTTCTCGGATCGGTCGGACGGCAGCCGCACGCAGATGACGAAGGTTGCTGAGTTGCCGGTGGTCGACAGCATGCCGCGTACGTCGTCTCTCCACCGCCGCCATCGTAACCAGATAATAGGCAGCAGGTCGTAGAGGACCTTGCTTGCGAACTCTGCGACGCTGTCCGAGTCCTGGCTCCAGCGCGCGCCCTCGAGGAAGTGGCCCGTGACGGGACCCTGTCGTCGGGCGCTACCACAATGTCGCTGGCGGTCCGGTGCAGCGTGGCCTCGAACACTAGTCAGAGCTCGTCGATGGGGATCGAGTTCTTACAGGCGTAGTTTTAGAGCGTGGCTGATGTGAGATAGGGGTCCAAAGGGGTTAATACGTTCCTTCTTGCAAAGGTACACGCGTCTTCCGTCCCACAGGCACGGACCCTCACCTGTGATAATCGACTGCGTGAAGAAGAACCTCGACATCCAGAACAGTTGGGACTGCCCTCCTCGTACCAAGTCTGGAAGAACTTGATCCTGGCAACCAGTTTTGCGACGTACGCGCCTAGTGGCTTTAACGACGGGTACAAACAACCTCGCGGCCCACATTGCCGGCACCTGGACGGCAGGTCCTCCAGCTTGGCTCATTACTCTCTGGCCGCGAACGGGTTTCTGCATGTTGATTAGGCTGGTGAGGATGACCTGGTTTAGCCGGTTGAAGCGGGTCATTTCCTGGATCAGCACCGTGTTCAGTCCGCCTCGATGCTGAAGGTGTTCGGGATGCGCGCCAATATGTCGGTCGCGACCTCGACCACGATCACATCGCTAGCCTTTGTGCCGCCGCCACCACTAGTAACACTCTGCTCCTGGGTCTTTTAGATCGATCCCCACATTTCTTGGTGTCGGCAAACTACTTTGCAAGTCGCCATTGTCCTGGATGTCAAAAACTTTCGGCTCTTGGTTCAGCGGCAGCTGCTTTATGTAGGCCAGGTAGTCTTGATATTTTCCCTTTGACGGGACAAAGTAGATGCCGGACGGTGAGAACTGGTAGTTGTTCTCCTCGACCACGGCCGGGCAGTAGAACGTCGATAGGATATTCATTAAGGTTCGTCTGTCCCAGTCGTCCGTCACGCGACCGCCGTAGTTGCCTGTCAGGTAGACATGTGCCTTGAAGGGTATTTCGGCGTATTCGTCCAAGAACATTTGAAGCTGCCTGATGGATATACCTAAAGGGAAATGAATGTCAGATGGATGCAGCCATTCTTGGGGGACATGACTCACGCAGATCGGAATCGTTAAACTCATAAGGTATACTCCAACCCAGCGGGCCAGCCAAAGTTTTGTCTTTCCTGGAGTGGAGCAAAAATAAAAAAGAAAAGGTTTTAGCACACCTCGCAGGCATCCAAGTTTACAAGTTTGCGGCGCCTAGGTCAGCAACCCACCTGCACAACTGCGTGGAACATGCATAGGCCAAACAGCAGCTTCTCTCACTCAAGCGGCTTGGAGCAGCCGCCAAAGAACTTCACATCCGCTACCGGGTCGCTGACAAAGTTCTTAAGCAGGTTGGCTTTGATACCCTTTGGCGGCTCGTTGGTCATCTTGACGCCGTGCTGAAGGATCGAGGACGAAAGCCGGTCGCTTGGATAGGAGGTGAGCCAGAGGCGAAAGTCCTTGTGGACCGAGGCCGGCTTCAGGACGCTGGATTTGGTCGACTGTGCGATGCCGGCAACAAATAGATCAATGCACCAGTTGAGCGAGTACTGGTACATGGACTCGACGTTGACCAGGTCGGCGATGCAGAAGAACAGCACCGAGGAGTGGCTGGCGATGGGGCGGTACGAATCACGCGTCTCGTCGATCTTGCGCTCCGTCTCCTCGGCCACCTTCTGCTTCTCGAACAGCTCGACTGACAGGATCTTAGACGAGGACAGAACCTCGATGGCGGTCTCGTTCTCGAGGGTGTTGCCCTCGGCCAAGGAGAGGATCTGCAGGATCTGGTCCTCGATCTCCTTGAGCTTCTTGTTGTTTTCGGCCGACTGCAAGATGAGTTGGGTCTTCTCCTCCTCGAGCTCGGGCCGCTCCTTGGCCACAACGATTCCGAGCAGCTGGTCCTTGAAGCCCTTGGGCGTGATCAGGAAGTTAGCAGCGACACCTTGACCGACAGCTCGGATAGGTAGTGCGGGTTTCGCGGCTTGGTGATGATGCAGAGGTGGAAGCTGTTTGCGTTCTCGATGACGGCGTCGCCGAGGCGGATGCATGTCGAGCCAACAAAAAGGTCTGCTTCTGCGGCACCGTGTCGAGAATCGAGAACGAGTCGGAACACGGGATTCCCGGTGCCGCGGGCAGCCACGATCCAGACGGCGACGCAGTCAGCGGTACGTCTTTGTGAAGGCGCCGAGGCAGGCGATGACGCCGGCTGAACGTCGCCGGCGAGGTTGTGCAGGGTGTCATCGAGCTGCAGAACGATGTCGGTCCGGCGATGTAGGCCGTCAAGCAGGTCCTTGGCGCGATTGAGCTGCTACTCGCAGCGCTTGACGTCTCGCTCCAGCTTCTCTTTCTTTAGCGTGAGGGCCCGAATGTCGTCGTTGAGGTACAGGACCGACTGCTTCTCGGCCAAGCCGGCGAGAGTGGTGGCCACCTAGGCCGTGGCGTGAGCCAGGGCGATCAGCTTTGGGGCGATGACCTTGGGCGATGACATTTGGGACGCGGTCCTATGACTCCATGGCGATGATACAGTTACAGAGACTCTCGGTGGCGGACGCTGCGTTGTATACCGTCTCCGGTTTGAACTGCAAAGGGACGCCTGAAGGGCAGTGAGTGATTATCTCGGGGTTTTATTCCATTGTGCTCTCTCACCAACTATCAGAGAACCACGGGAGCAAGGGAATGTGAATGTGGCAGAGTAAAGTGGGAGAAAAAGAACTAACCGCCATTTTAAGTGGGTAGATTCCAAAGATCGGCATGAACACCACGCAGATTGAATGATCTCACCTCCCGCACATGAACTCCGGGTTGGGCATGTGCACATTGTGGATTTTCTTAATGACGTGGGCCGGGATATCTATCGTCTTTGTGGAAGAGTTTGAGGCTCTCGAGGAACTCAGGGTCGCTCAGCATCTTGAGCGAAAACTTCCAGTAGTTGAACGCCATGCGACCGGACCCGGACGGCTACGGGATCTTCTCCGGCTTGATGTCCTTCATGACGCACACGGCCTCCATGACTAGCTTGACGCCGTCAGGCGGGTTCTTCATCGACTTGACCAGGTCTATGTCGTTCTTCTTCAGCGTGTCAAGGGCTGCCAGAGCGGAGTTAAGCAGCGGCAGCGCCGTCGCCAGGTCGTTCTCGCACTCGGTCTTGATGGCGGTGGCTTGTTCGGCCTTCTCGGAAGCGACGGCCTCCTCGGCCACGACGATGGTCCAGGTCGCCTAAACCTCCTTGAACTCCTTCGCAATCTTGACAAGCATCTCCGAGGTCTCCTCCGAGGTCTTCTTCAACTGCGGCTGCAAATACGACAGATCGTGCTGCATCTGCATGACCTGTTCGGCAGCGAACTGGAGCTTGTTGAGGCCGCCCGAGTACCGCCCGCGCACGGCCGATAGCTCGTCTGTCTTTGCCCGGAGCAGCATCTTGTAGGAGTAGAGCAGCTCGAGGCAGGATGTGGGCGTGACGTAGTTGTGTCGGCTGGAGGCGGCCAGGCACTTTGCCGACAGCTCGATGACGGACTGGTGAAAGTGGCGGCAGACGTGGACGGCGGCCTTCTTTGCGGCGCTGCTGAGGCCGACCTCGCTCAGGAACTGGTTGGCGACCTCCTGGAGGGCATCGTCGGGCCAGGCCACGAACCAGTCGATGGTACAGCAGTTGACCAGCGAGAAGAACATCCTCAGGTGCGTGCGAAACGCGTCGCCGATTGGGCTCATGCAGAGGACGATGTGGAGGTTCCTCTTGACCCTCTCGATGAAGTAGTTGTAAAGCGTGGCCGGGCTCCCGTCGCCTAGCTTGCCTTCCTCCTGCGCGTCCAATACGCACCGCTCGATGATGTTCTGACGCTCGTCGACGACGAACAGGTTGGGAACGTCGCCCGAGTTGAGCAGGTCGTTGACGTCCTCGATGAAGGACTCCTCCTTGATCCTTCTTGTCATACCAGTTGCCGTGGTGAGCCCACTGGCGAAACAGCTCGATAGGTGGCTGGGCGCCGTACTGCTCCTTGGCGGGCATGTTCAGGTCATCGATGAAGATGAGGTAGCGCTTGCCGACTGGGGCCCGAACACACCCTTTCGGCGCTTATCCAGCTTGGCCATAGCAATGTCCTGGGTCTGGTTGGCGCTGGTACGGGCTGAGAAGCCGATGAACAGCGGGACGTATTTTCCCTTTGGGAAGCCGTTGAGGAGCTTGCTCGCGATGTACTTGGACTTGCCGGCGCCGATCGGCCCGACGAGCGAATAAGGCCCGTTCATACAGCACCAAGGTATTCATCGACCTTGTCGTTTCCTTTGTCGGGATTGTGATCTTGCTCAAATGCGCGTTGGCGTTGATCGGGATCTGCTTGATCGTGTTTAGCCACTGGGTCCATCTTCACGACGGCCAACGTGAGACCGGTATTGAAGACAAAGAAATACCCTGTTCGGTCGGCGGCGGGCATCGGCAGCTCCATTGGTGCTGGCGATCTCGCCAGAAGCTCGTGCAGGTAGCTGCCAAACTTTAGCTGGTTCGCAGAGTCCAAGCTGCCGCCGACGGACCAGACAAGCGAAAACACGAAGCGGCACTGAAGCTTCGTCTTGGACGCATCGCTCGGGGTCTTGTCGCCGTCCGGCTGCTGCTCGCCTCTGAAGTCGTCAAATAGGCTGTCCAGCAGGTTGATTAGCGAGTTGACGAGGCCAATGTCCGAAGTCGGGGACAGCTCCTTGCAGTCCTTCCGCACGAATTGAAGGCTCGGAGGGACGAAAAATTTGAAGAGGTCCATGCTCTCCCTCTTTTGCTCGGGACTCATATAATCGACTTTTTGCAGCCATGACTGAACGAGAGGTTTCCATCCCAGCCTTTCGAGCTCCATATAAACCATGCCACATCTACTAACGGTAACCGGCTTGGGAGATCGTTGTCAGAAAAATTGCAAAGAAAAGAGAACTGAGAGAGAGGATTATATTCCAGAACTCACCGAGGCAAGACGCAAAGTCCATAACCTCAAGCACAAGGCTCATGGTGTCGGACAGTTGAATAATCTCGCGGCTCATCAGGCACAACTTTTTGTTGTTGTCGAGCACCGTGTTCATCTTCTCGACCCATATCGCGTCGACTGGCCCGTCAAAGATGACCCACTTGCAGTCGGGGCTGGTAGAGCTGGCGAAGGAGCGGAAGCTGGTGGCCAGCACGCCGTCGGTCCATTCTTGCGAGACCGGGTTGAACTGGCAGCACAGCTGGCCCACGGTGATGGACTTCGGGTTGATGACCTTGTTCTGCACCTTTAGGAGTTCCGCATCGCCGCCCGTATCCTGGCTGGCGGCAGCGATGTTGGTTAGGGCGTCGGCGAGCACGCGGTACAGGGACGTCTTGCCAGCGAACGGCTCGCCAACCAGCATGTAACCATGCCTGACGAGCATCATCTCGTACAGTTGGATGACCTTTTCGAGGAACGGTGGCGCAAGCTGCTTGTTCATTTTTGTGCAAGAGGTGCGGATGGTGGCCTCGAGGAGAGTGTAGTCGGGCTTGGGCAGCTGTTCTTCAGGGAACAGGTCGGATGTTATGCCGCGGAAGAGGACAATGTCCTGCGACAAGAACTTTGGCAGGTTGACGTTGATAATGGAGCGGAGTACGATCACGTTCGCATCTCGTTCCGGTGGCCGCCAGGATGCGCTTGACGGCACGCATGCCGTACTCGTAGTGGTCCTGCGACGACAGCTGCTTGGAGCAGAGCTGGTACGTCGCCGAGATCTTCCGATGAACCCGAACGAGTTGAGGGTGATCACGCCGATGAGAGTATACTCCGGCTTCACTATGGCGACGGTGCGGAAGAGCACCCTGAGCTTGTCCGGGAGCTCTGAGCGGCCAGCGTAGCCGGGCTCATGGTGATGAAGACGCTCGAACACGAATACCTTCATCTTGGTGCCGATGGCCCTTTGGATCGTCAAGATCTGCTGGGCGACGACGCTGAGGACCTCGAGATCGATTCGATTGAACTCGTCAAAGCAAGCCCACGTGCCCGAGGTGGCGACGCCTTCAAAGAGCTTGCCCATGGCCAGGCAGTCGAGTCTGCCTGAGCAGTTGAATAAGTCTCGCTTCGCAAGCGCTTTGGCGAGATCCTTCGTTGTCTCCGTCGTTCCGGTTCCTGCGAGCCCTTCTGATGGTTGAGGTGCAACGCGCCAAAGAGAGTTCGGTAGCAGCGGTACGTCAGCGGCGTGATGACTTAGGCGCGGCGAGTTTCCCAAGTACTCGTAGCTGTCTACCTTTTGTGCATCATTCGGGTTATGACTTCCAAATCTTCGTAGTAGTATCTTAGCTGCACAACCACGAAAAGTCGGCGATGTCTTTGATTCTTCGCGCGAGGCACAAAGGGTCGCCCGGGTCATTTTCATCAAGTTGCCGCGCACGAGCTTAATGGTCTCGTTCAGGTCGTTATTCAGTTGCTGGCAGTAGGTCTCGAGACCCTTGCCTCCCGATGTAATAGCCCGCTCCATCCCTATCGTCCAGAAGATGGAGCTCACGCACTGCACCACCTGCCCGGCCAATCAAGCACCCACTGCTCTCGCGGCTTGGTCGTATACGCATTGAAAGCTTCCCCGATGATGGATTTGGCACTTTCGGCATCCCTTTTCGACCTGAATGGTAATTTAATTTGGGATTTCTCATCTAAAACTCAATACTTACACCACCAAGCCACTTTTCCACTAACCCCTTTGCATCCGCCGTCGAGACCTTGTTCAGTAGGCTCAGCTTCTCCTTCTCGCTCGAATAGAGTGACAGTATCTCCATCTTGTCGTTGAACTCCAAATTGGCGACACCCTCGAAGCACTTCTTGAGGTGCGATTGGACTCGGGTCGGGTCCTTGGTCTCGGAGAGGATCTCGAGCATCTCGTCGTTCGACAGGAAGAAGAAGCGCGGAAAGCACAGGCGCTTGAGCTCCAGGTATGAGTTGAGGCCCTTGAGGATGGCCTCAGAGTATTCGTTGTTTTTCCTAAGCTCGTCGAGGAGGTTGGGGATGCCCTTGACGGCCAGAATGTGTTTGTATAGGACCACGGTCTAGTGCAAGGATTAAAAAAAATACAACAGGTAGAGCAATCTCTTACAGCAATCATCTTGCGCCAGCCCTGGTCGACCATCTTGAACTTCCGGCCTTCTTTTAGGATCTGGTTCATGATGTCTTCGGAGCCGAAGATCGGCTCGAGGTACAGCCAAGTGGCCTGGGCCATGAGCCAGCCGTCCAGGATCTCCTGAGTGACGAGCAGCTTCCGCTCCCAGTCTCCGATTTCGAACTGCTTTATGTAAGGAGACCCCCTTATCGACCGGCTCTTGACGACCTGGTCATCCAGCAGCCACTGCGCCTCGTCGACGGAGGCGAGAATGTAGGTCCTGGTCTCCCTGTAGGCCATCAACGGCAACTCCATTGGATCTCATTCTCCAACCATCTTCATGTTCTTCTCCAAAGTACACTCCTTTGATGCAGATTCTGTCAAGGGCAAGCGTTCGTTTAGCACAACAAAAATAAATTGGCGTCAACCTTTGCCCAGCTCGTCGAATAAGGCAGGCAACTCCTCTGGCTTTACCTACTCCATGTACTCAATCTAATCAGCCATTTCCTTAAAGTTTCCAAGCACCTTCAAGGGGTTTTGGCGCTATATCGAGCGCAGATGCTAGGACATCTGTTTAGCAGAGACATTCGTAGAAAATAAACACTTCTAACATCTGCTCGTGTTCGCAAGTTTCTTCGATGAATCTCGCCAAGAATTTGGTGGAGCAATCCAACGCCACAGCAGAAAGCTCCTTGTGCAGCTCGTCGCAGATTAATTCCACAAAAGGCAGCTTGACCTTTCGAGCTTGATGCAAAATGCCGTCAGAAATAGCTCTATACTTCTCAACTTCCTGTATTTCACAATTAATAGATGTAAATTGCAAATTGTGGACTTACAACTACGTAGTCCTCCATCATTGGGTGGCTCGCTTGAAAAAACTCCTCAATAGAGCTGTCGCTATCCCCCGATATAAGCGGGCTGTATCCTTCGTAGCGCTGAGTGACAGATTGGTTGACAACACGCAAGCATTGCTGGGTGTAATTCTGAAGATGGCTCTCGGCACGAGATATCAACGCCGGTTGGGGGGGAAACCTTGAAGCTGCAGCTTGAGCGGAGCGCAGAGACGGTCGACAACACAAGATCAATTTCAGCTTGGGCGCCAGTGTTAAAGGAGGCGGTCGTCATGCCGTCTTCGTGGCCCGGCAACGCCCCGAAAATAAGGCGGTCGATCCGGTGTAGCAGTACTCGAGGCTTTCGACTGTGGTGTCCTGGACATCGGCCAGCGTCGGGTCGAACTGGATCCAGCTATCGTCCAGGGAGAGGTAGTCGAGAACGTGGCTCGTGCATTTATCGATGCCATAAAAGCCGCTTTCATTATCATGAGGGCTGAGATGGGACAGTAGTCAACCACGCAAATGTAGTCGCGGATCGAGTGCGCTCAGACCTGCCAAGTCAGTTGGAGTAGTCCGCATAGAACTGAGTCACAGTCCCGAACCACTTAAAAAACATGTTAGATGCCTGATGTGGATTCAAAGATTAGCCCAGCCAACCCTTGCGTCAAATTTTCTTCATACATTTCACTTTCGCCAAGAAGCGAACTGCGAAACCAGCCGACGCAAAAGGGCTCCTTAGGCCCAAGTATCGCCGAGGTGTTGGTAAATCTTAAATATTGGTGGTCTTGCCAGACGGAAAGAGTTTTTTGCATACAAGGGTGGGTAACAAACAGAATCTGCTCCACTTGGCTCGGGCTTGCTGGAACTGGTTCGGATACTTGTATTTTGACCTCCTGGGATAGTCCACCACTGTTTTCGCACTAAGAGGAGCTGGGTAAGCGGCGATTGCTTCCACATTCTTACATTGCCGCACCGTGAACGACGAAATATATGCGAGACGGGCAAGCGCCAACTAGTCGACAGGCCTACGGCACTGCGAGCAACTCGCTAACGCTCGGCTTTGAGCTTTCAGTGAAATCATTCCGTATCTCGGAGATGATGTCCGCATCCAAACTGCGGTGATTTTGCATCAGGTATTTTGGTACTGCTGGCTTGATTAGGTCCACAACGTCCGAGGGAAGATCGCTGTGCGACTGGCTTTTTATGGCGTCATTGCAATAGTTTGAAAAAGGTCCATACAAACTGTCAGCCGACAAAGGCGGAAAGTAGCAGACAACAAACCTCGAGCATCGCGTCCTCATCTGACTCTGCAAAGGTCGACTTTTTCATCATTGACCGCCGGGTCCCTTCGTCAGGCTCGAACTGGCCGTCCATGGCGTGAAGTATGATGCCAGTTATTTCGTCGCAAAGTACCATCACCAGCACCACCGGCTCTGCAAGACCACGAACGCTCTGAGAGCACGGTGATGGTTTCTGTAGCTCGCTGTTGAGTCCGTCAAGGCCAGGGCCAGCGGTTTCACTCATAAGCACTGAACGTACTTACATCAAAAACTCGACGAGTATTTCTTTGAAAAACCGGCGCTCATCAAAATGCTGCTGGTTGCTGGTAGAGCGGCTATCCTCTGCACGACCACGAACGTTCTGCGTACCCTGGAGGGTGTTGCGGCAGCAGTCGCCTCCAAGGTAACTCGTCGTCGCCATCGTTGTCCAAAACGGGCTTCCGCTCGAGAATATGAGAGTACCTGGCGGCGCACCGCGATTCAATCTTCTTTATCTTTGCCAAGAGAGAGTTTGGCGCCTCGCGCTCCAGCATTCGAGTTTATTTGGAGTTCTGGGCTCTGTGTTGTCGGGTTTCGGTATCAGCATGAAGGAGTTGGTAGGGTGCAGCGAACCTGTTAAGTTTAACCCGGGAGGAGCAATCGCGTTGAACCGGAGATCTGTTCGAGAGTTAAGGTCCGACTCATGCTCAGCAAAAGTTGAGCGAGGGAGAGGAGCGGAGGTGGCGCGAGGGGATCGCGTACCGGGGCGTGCTTCGGAGTCGGGCTCATCAGGTACTGAGCTTGACAAAAACTCAGTCTCTGGAGGGCGAGATTGGTGGCCAGATCTGGCGAGGTCAGCCCTCGAGGAGGCCATCGCGTGACGCCGGCTCAGAACAATGCAGTCGCGTTTTGAGGCGAAAGCTAAAGTTTTTCGGGGCTGGTAACGGGGTGGTGGTGCACGTGAGGGTGGGGGTAGAGATACAGAGGCGTAGGCGGCCGTAGGGGTAAAGGTGTTGGTAAGCAGGGCAAAGTGTGTGCATGGGAGTGACGTCTACTTCGTATTGTGGTGCCCGACTCTGATCGGTGCCGACAAACTCGGGGGAGGAGAGTTTCTCAACCGCATGCGCGCCCTGCCACCCACCAGTTGATGGTATCTTTCCTGCTGCCGCCGTCGCTGCCCTACCACCACCGCCGCCGCCTTTCCGGGACCTGATGCTCTTACCCCGCCCACTCCTGGTGACGCGGAACGGCGCTTTCAGCACTGCTGTCTCGGTCGGGTTTTGCTGACCGATCGCCGACTTCTTCCGCGCATGCAGCAGCAGCACAAGCACAAGCACCAGCAGCCTCTGCCGCTGCTCCCGTTGCGGACCCGCCTGCTATGACTGCTGGCCGTAGTGGTGGTATCATGGCTGAGCTTGCATGGCGCGAGCTGGTCGACGACGCGACCAGGTGAGCGCTTCGCCGCGGTAGCGATGAGAGTGACGGCTTGCATCTCAAGTCCACGTCCGCATTACACATGCGTGCGTGCGTGCGTGCTGCTGGGTAGTTGCGACGTGCTAGTCTCGAAGTACTCTTCCTTCCCCAATCTTCTTGCCCATTCCCGAAACTAACGACCTTCACATCCCCCTCTCCTCTCCGTCCCTATATAGTCCTGTGCAGGCTTCGCACCCCGACTCTACACCGCGCGTCCTGTTTGCCGGCTTCAACCCAACCGCGCCCAGCCTGCACATCAGCAATCTTCTCATGATCGTGGTGCTGCTGCCGTTGCGCGCCTACGGCCGCCGGCCCCTGGCGCTGGTGGGCGGCACGGCGCGACTGGGGTCTTCGCCGAGCTAAGCGGGCGCAGCAGCGAGCGGCCGGCGTTCGACGCGCGGTCAACAAGCAGCGGATCCGGGACCAGCTGCTCGGCATGTTGTGGACGGCGAAGCACAACCTACGGCGTCACGGTACGCTGCCGGGGTCTGCCGAGGGCGCCGCCCGGCGAGGACAAGGTCGAGGAGGGAGGCGCACTGGCGGCGGAGGAGGGCGAGAGTCGAGGACGTCGACAACCTCGACTGGTACCGCGGGCTGTCGCTTCTGGACTTTCTTGCCAACGTGGGGCGGTACGCGCGCGTTGGGGCCATAGTGGCCGAGAAAGGTTTGTTCGGGAGCAGAGTTGAGGAGCGGCCAAGATGACCGAGGAGTTGAATTGACTAAACGTTTTTATTACTTCTATCGGACTCCCATCCCCCATTCCCCCGCATTAACAATCGTAAAAAGCGTCAAGAAGCGGCTACAATCTGACGAGAGCATCAGCTTCACCGAGTTCGCGCCGCTGCTTGAGCGGAAGGCCCAGACCGCCGCGCTTTGGGTGGTGGAAATGGACATGTCAACCGTCAATCGAGGGTTTCCTTCTGCTTTGACAAGGACAGCTCAAAATTCCTATTAGGACCCGGCCCTGTCGCTGTCGGTCTCCGCTATAATTGCGCTGCAGCCCTGTCTCTGTCGGCCACCAATTTTGACCTCTGTCGGAGTGCACTCGTTCGTTACTCTTTTGTGCTTCTGGGGCGGGGGTTCGCAGGGTGGTCCTCACGTGCTAGGAATAGAACATTATAAAAGACCCACCCCACCGACTCTCTCTATCCC
>JADGKE010000024.1:0-19316 GCA_026954515.1 Cladochytrium tenue
GTGCGGGGGGAAGGGGGACAGGGGCTATCTAAGGGCAGCAGCTGTGTTCTGTCAGCGTTGGCGCTTCTCTCCCGTTGTTCGAGTGATCTTTATTGTGGTGATCTTCAAGCCAACGGCTGAGACGCATTTCCAAAAACCAATGCACAACTCATAAGCCGGCGGAGCGCGATCTACACCCCTTGCTATTCCTATATCTAACGAAAGTACGTTGAAAGTGTTTAAGGGAGATTGTCCTGTGGAGCGGCGGGTCGCAGGGAGTAGCTGGTGAGCGGGAACCCCCCTCCCCTCTGCGGGTAGAGGGGACGAAAAACGAAACGGAACAGGAACGGAAATGGGGGGAAAAAGGGAGGGAAGTGGAGTCAAGAGAGAGAAGTCTTGATCCTCGAGCACAAAAATGTGGATGTAGTAGGGCAGTGGCTTCGTGTTCACTTCCAAAGGCCAGAAGGAAACGATTGAGAGAGAGGGGTGGGGAATGTCGGTCGTTGGGTGGAGGTGGGGGGGGGTGCAGTAGCAGTCTGGCGGTTTCCACCTTGCTCAGAGGGCGACACAGGCAACAGCAGCGGCGATGGCCAGGACGCTGGCGACGGCAGCAAAGGCGGCCGATGCGAGCGGAGAAACGGCAACAGCGCGGTAGGCACCGGCCTTGATGGAGGTGGTGGCGACGACAGCAGCGGCGGTCGGGGTGGACGAAGCGACGGGGGCGCCGTTGATGGACACCATGGCATTGAGGAAGCTGAGGATTTCGAGCTGGTCGCGCGGGTTGGTGCCGTTGGAGTAGGTGTACTCGGACGGGACGGGGTCAAGGGTGCGCACGCAGAGCCAGGTCGACTGGTCGCACTCGAGATGGTCGATCAGGTAGGCGCCTTGAGTAGCCATCAGGGACTTGATCTCGGCCTGCGTCGACTCGTACGTCGAGGACGGCAGAGCGTTGTACAGGACCGCCAGGGACTCATACACGGGGAAGTTGAACCCGGTCGGGTCTTTGCACGACGTCGAGGCGCACCAGGGCTCGAAGAAGTGGCCCGATGCGTTAACAAAGTTATTCTTCCAGTAGTCGTAGTACTGCATGCCGTTGGTGATGTACGTCGAATCGCCGGTGATGTTGGTCAGTACTGCGCCGTAGGCGGCCATGATACCGTAGTAGTACGACCACTTTGAAAATACATCCGTAAGCGTCAGTCATTGGTTTGATCGGGAAAGGATTAAACGACGTACTGTTTCTCCCGAGACCTCGCAGTCAGTGTCACTGAGGGCATAGACACCATCGTAGATCATAAAGTTCGAAGCGGTGGTGTTTGCAACAAACCAGGTGTAGAACGACGTCGCAAGGTTGAGGTAGGTCGTGTCTCCGACAAACAGGTAGAGCCTGGTGGCAAGCCAAATGATCTGGGCGTTGGTGATGGCAGACTTTTCGTACTTCAGGTTCGTCGAGGTGCTCGTGCGGTCGCGGGACCAGTAAACGCCGCCACCGCACACTGTGTCATAGTCCTGCAGCATCTCGTAAAGCGTGAAGTTTGCCACGTAGAACCAGGTTGTCGAGGATCCGGCCGAGGACGATATCAGAGAGGTCTCACCAAAGAGATCCGCTCCAGACATGGTAGCTAACGCCCACCATCCAATGTCGTCGTTCCACTTGCCACCGCAGTTGCCTGAGCAGCCAAAGAGAAGGTCGCCGCCATCTTGGGTGGCGTAGTACATGGACGTCGACACGAAGTCGACTAGGCTGTAATCACCAGAGTACTTCATATATTTCAAAATGCTCTATACAATGGTGGGTCAGACACAAGGTCGCAAAAATGAACACGCCATATCGGCCACTGTGCTGTTGAGCTTACATTCAGGTAGATGCCCGATTCGTGCCATTGTACGATACTTTGATCCCAGGCTCCATCCTCAGCTGTCCAATCGTAGTATGAAAAGTAGTACGTCATCCATGTGGAGGCCTTTTCCGCGATGCTGAGGGTGGTGGCTGCGTTCAATTGGAGGAAATTGGCGAGTCAGAGTAGGAAATGGAGGGCTCATAAGTTTTGTGAGGAGAGTAGAGACGGGCGACCAGCACCAATTGGAGGTGGGAGGTAAGTGTAGGGCCAGCGCAGGGTACGCACATGCGTCGGTTAGGTCAACTGTAGCGGCTACGGACGGCGCCGAGGCGACGGCGGCGATGGCGGCGGCGACAGCGCCAGCGGTCAGTGGGTGGCGCATGGCGGGGCGGTGTTGTTGGCTGGAGAGGGCGGTGGGGTGAGTTTTCTTTTACTGATAAGTGACAGGCTGCCGGCGCCCAACATACGCACATACATAGGCACACACACAGGTACACAGATACACTCACACACACACACTCGCACACATACAGCACACATACCAGTGCTTGTGTGACAATGTAGCTCCACTACTGTCTGACCCTGACCGACAGAGCGCCGCTAGCATTCGCCGACCTCCACCGCCAAGCCCAATTCCCTTCTTTGGTGGGTGCCTCTTGGCGTGTGCATCACAACTAAAACAAAAATGATAAATAAAGAAACCAAACACCTCTGGCCGTGCGTGCATGACACTTTGGCGACAGCGTCAATGCGTGGGCCAACCAGCGACCGACAGAGAGAGTGACAGAGGGAACCACCAACTGACTTGTGCAGACTGGGCGGGGCTAGCACCTAAGCGCCCCACCCGCCGCGCGCCACACTTCTTGGCGCCAACCAGGACGTGAACTTTGGCTCCTGCTTGTACCATGGGACCTACTCCAGTAAAATTGACAGAAGAAAATTATAGCTCTGCAAGGTTGATGAACATAGAAGGTAATGCGCCCACATTTCTGTCATGCAAAACTTGCGCACTGTCTTAAAAGCACCCATTGCAGTGCGGTAGATTTTTATGTCGCGAAATTATATATCGGATTGGTTCTGGTTTTCGAATGGGTTGCATTTGCTTTGTTTCCCCCTCACACCTTTTTTTTTCACTTCAAAGATCTCAATCAGAGTTCTTTCGAGCCTTGGTCCATCCGGGATGTGGTGGCGATAACATTCCAAAATTCTGTAGCATTCTGGGTGCATTTTAAACAACCGCGGTTCCAAGTTATTGCCCTCTCCAGAGGTGGGCCGAAAGCCACACATTTTGAGGAAATATATGACGGAGCGGCGAAAATGGGAGTGGAGTGCAAATTTGGGGGCAAGGGTCAGAGTGTTTAAGGAGTCCCACAGTAGACACCTAGTCAAGCGAATTAAAAAAAAAACGAAACCGGAGTGATTGCTTGTGCGGTAATAAACAGAGCGCGTATAGGCAAAATGGGGGAAGGTAGTGTAGGGCAGCTGGTGAGTGGTTTGGAAAACAAAGAATTACATCCAACCTTTTACGGTGCCCCAACCACCTCGTCATTTCCCAGAGACACTGAGCGAAACAAAAAGTAGAAGAGAAAGAGTTCAGTCGTGGAGTAGAGTGGGAGAAGAGAGTGAACGAGAGAGATTGTGGTTGAGAGCGAGTGGAAGAGTGAGATAGATATGGAAAATGTGCTGCTTGGAGGAGAATCTGGCAAAGGTATCAGCTGCGTCCCCTATCACGCTCCGGCGCCGTCTCCATCAGCAGCGACGAGCCCGTCGTCATCGTCAAGGCTGCCAAAGTTTCCACCGCCCTCGAGAGCGGCAATAAGGTCATGGCAATCGCGGACCTCACGCCGAAGCTCGGCAACCTCAGCCTGCAGCGTGGAAACCTCGGCGCACTTGTCCCCGAGTTCCCGGGTCAACTTAACGATTTCTTCCTCCAACTCCAAGAGGTCATCACGACTGGCAAGCGCCCCGGGTGCACTGCTATGGGGAGCACCAGGGGCTGCGACGACGGCCCCGTCGTCACCACTCCGGTCTCGACCCCGATGTGGTCCCATAGCCTCCAACGTTTCAATCGTGTCGCCCAAATCCCGGTTCTGCGTGCGAAGCGTGGAAATATCACCCTCGAGAGCCTCAATAACCTCGTAGCTGTCTCGCAGCTCGGATTCTTTGTCTGCTTTTGATCGGCTCAGTTCCTCCACCTCTTCTTGGAGTGCGACCGCCATGACGTCGACTTGGTCCAGAAGCTCCCGATCCTCGTCGCCCACTCGCGAGCGAAGTTCAATCAAGGCCTGCCAGCCGGCGCTCATAGCAATCATCCTCTCCTCGTCGATGGCCGGATCCCCGGGCTCCTCCACGCCCTCGGCTTCCAACACAGGACGCGCAGGCTCAATGTCGGTCGCGGGGCGGACCTCTGCGGGAAAGCCGTGCATTTTTTCTGTAGGTTTGTGGCGAGAACTCGAGCCAATCTCCGCGATGGCCATGCTAAGGCGTTCTGCCAGCTGCTCCTTCTCTTCGCGTGCAGCCCGTAGATCCCCCTCGAGCGAGGAGATACGCTCCGAACTTTCCCCCAACCGGTTCAGCAACGCCTCGCGCTGACTGAACTCGCCTCGTAGCCGCTCGCGTAGCTTAGACAACTCCGTTGCGAGGGAGTCTCGCTCTGCTTCAGCCTCGGACCGCCGCTTCACCTCCTGGGAGAGCAAGGCCGAAAGCGAGCGGGAAGAGGTCGGGGGAGCAGGCAATTCTGCGACTCCACCTGCACTAATATCGGCGGTGGATGGAGCACTGGAGCCTGCTAATCCACCCGAGGACTGGAGGTTTGAGATGGTTTTCGACTTTGAGATTAACTTCAGTCTTTTTGTAAGCGGCTTGACAAGAGGCTCACCTCAGACAATGGCGTGGGGTCTCTTGGCCGCTTCCTGCCAGGTTCTTTTGCTGGATCTTCAGCCTATTTCGGAGGAGTAATTACAATGAGGAGTTTTTGCGTGTGAGCTAAGGTATTTCGCAACGCAGTTTCACATTCGTTTCCAACTGCAACACTCCAAAACGTACCAGACGCCGCTTTGCGGATCCAACTCGACCGACCGACCGTGCCGGCGAACCAGGAGGCGCAGACTGCTGTTGCTGCTGGTGGTGCAGCGAAGAGGATGGGCGCAGAGCGGATGGCCTCGGGGACAATGACGGGGCTGGCAGGATGTCTGTAGCGGCGGCGGCCAGAAGGGCCAGGGGCTTGAGCGGGGTTCCGGGGAGAGCGGCGGCGGCAGAGGCCTGGGTGCCGCGGTTCTCCTTGTCCAGCGCGTCGGCGCCGCCACCGCGTAGGCCGGGCGTCCGCGGCGCTGCCGCGCTCCCGGACATCGACGGCGTGGCCGACGATGGCGGCGGTGCGGACATTATGACAATGATTTTCCCGTTGGGGTGTATAAAATACGCGTGTAATTGCACTTGGCTCAGTGGCCCTTAAGCACTTTCCGAACAGTCACTGGGCGAAGGGGCTGCACCTGTTGACCTCCATTGTACTCGCAGTCGGTCATTCATCTTCAGCGCTGTCGGGCATAGGGCATGGGTAAACCGGAGCACGGCTCCTAGCGATCCATGTTTAATTGGTTGAGGACTTAGAAGAGAACAGATAAAAAAAAAACCCTCTCACAGTCCATTCCTGTGATGGGAGTAGGTGTGAATACCGTGCGATGATGGCCAAGATGCAGTAGTAACCAAATGGTGGCCTTGGCATCCATGATCAATCCAATATTCACATGTTGGCGCTACTGGTGATCCGGCCCGTTGGTGTTAGCAGCGGCGTCCCCTCCACGGCGGTGGTGGCCCGCCGCTGGCCAGCGCGTTTGCTGCTTGCCTCACCGTCGCAATCGACCCTGCTGCTGCGCGCGGCCGCGCGGTGCTTTTCCCGCGTCTCGTCGCCAATTGCCCCCAGGGCTTCTCCGCTGCCACACGCCGCCGCCGCTTTCGATGTCCTCCCCGACGTCCGTGCCGCCCTGGATGCCGGCCGGCCCGTAGTCGCGCTCGAGTCCACCATCGTGGCGCATGGCATGCCGTACCCGCAGAACGTGACTACCGCCCGCGCCGTCGAGGACCTCGTGCGCAGTGCCGGCGCGGTGCCTGCCACCATCGCCATCATGGACGGCAGCGTGAAGGTTGGCCTACAGCCGGCAGATCTGGAGCGTCTTGCGCGGGCCGGTCCTATCGCGAGGAAGGCATCGAGAAGAGATCTCGCCCTGCTACTTGCTTCGGGTGGTATGGGTGCCACGGTGCGTTGATTAGGACAGCATTGGTTGGATTAATTATTGACGACCCATTCATACACACTCATCCACATCTGGGAATCGTATAATGTTTCCCATCTAATCCTTCTTGCTGCAAAACACTTCATTGTTCTCCCATGACAACTTGGTATACATCTCATCACCGACGCTCTGTCAAACAAGACTGTGTCAGGCACTATGGCTATTGCGCATCGCGTTGGCATTTCAGTTTTCGTGACTGGTGGCATCGGAGGCGTCCACCGAGACGGCCAGGACTCGATGGATATCTCGGCCGATCTCACTGAGCTCGGCCGGACGCCGGTTGCGGTCGTATGCGCTGGCGTGAAATCAATACTCGACATTGGCCGAACCCTTGAATATCTCGAAACTCAGGGCGTTCCTGTTGTCACTTACGGCGCAGATGAGTTTCCCGCCTTTTTTACGCCAAAAAGTGGCTTTCAGGTTCGATTGGCGCCTCTTTTGACTACAAAGGCTGATCACTCCTCCCTTTTATTGAACTTATAAGTCACCTTCACGGCTAGATACCCCCGAGGACTGTGCCGCTTTACTCTTCGCACAAAACCGTCTTGGCCTTGAAAGCGGAATCTTGATATCTGTACCAATACCAGAGGAAGAGGCTGCAATAGACGGTGCAGTGTTAAACGCGGCCATTAGCGATGCCATTGCGAGGGCGGCGAAGGTAACTTCGCAACAGTATTTCCCGCTGAACTTTGGCAGCAAAAAATAGTCGGCAAGGACATCACCCCATTCCTGCTTGATGAGGTAAAAAACCTGACACAGGGCAAGTCATTGGAGGCCAGTAAGCATGCCATCGTTTGTTCAGCACGCTTGCGGAGTTGTTAATATCCACTCCCACCCCCAAGATATTGCGCTCGTCAAAAACAATGCTCGAGTTGGCGCGGATATTGCCGTCTCGTTTTCGAAGATGAGAACAACATTAAAGATAGCTCACCCAAGTCAAACCGATGACGATGGAACGAAATTGCCCGTGGTCATTGGCGGAACAGTCCTAGATGTGACTTCAAAGTTCGATGACGCCAATCCCCTGGCCGGAACCTCGTCTGCCGGCAAGGTATATCAGAGCCTCGGTGGAGTGGCTCGAAACGTGGCCGAGTCGTGCTTCCGTACAGGCGGCAAACCAATTCTGGTTAGCGCCGTCGGAGACGACCTCGTCGGAAACTTTGTAGTCTCCGAAATGGCACAGATTGGAATGGTCTGCGAATTCTCTTTCGGGATGCATGGTTTTCTCTTCACCACTTAAAACCTTTTTTCTCGGACTACTACCCTACTGGCCCTTCCCACAATTCGCCTCTTACCTTAAACGCTTCTCTGCGAATCCGGGGGGACTGCAGAACGTAGAGCGCGTGGAAAGGGTCCCCGACCGGAAGACTGCGACATACTCTGCGACGTTGAACGGGCACGGGGAGATGTTGCACGCTGTGGCCGACATGGCGGTCCTTCACGAGATTGGCCGCTCGGAGGCAGTGCGGGCGGAAATATCCACCCTCTTTGCTTCCCGCCGGTGGTTTGCGATCGATGGGAACCTGGACGCGGGCTGCTGTGCTGAAGTCCTGCGAGCGGCTGCTAGGAGTGGATCATTCGGTTCGTAATTAGCCTATGCTACACACACACACACACACACACACACTCTCTCTCTCTCTCTCTCTCTCTCTCTCTCTCCCTTTCTCTTTCCCTCTGTCTCTCTCCTCCGACCCCCCGCCTCTCCCACCCACTCCTTTCTCGCTCTATAGAGTGCTTCACCCTTTTTCGGGCACTACAATGTCCACGTTGACAGATGCATGGTTTGATTTTGAATAGGGGTATTTGAGCCAACATCGGTTCCAAAGGCAGTGTACTTTTTTCAAGTCGTTAAAGAATTGGGACTGTCTACCGTTTGCGACGTTATTAAGGTCATTACGCCGAACGCCCAGGAAGCCATTGCTATGGCCGAAGAACTGAAGCGGTTCGCATTCGAAGTCTATGCTTTTCCTCATACCTAATGAAACGACCCTTGACTTACTCTTTGTTCTCGACAAAGGAATTATACCGACAGTGCTCCTACAGCCATAGCGAGCCAGTTGCCAATTCTTGAAGGTAGCAATGATATGTCCATTTAAACTCCCTCCGCCCTAACTCCTGAACTAATCCATAGTTGCTGGGACCTCACGTCCGCACACTCCTCTCAAAATATAGCCTATCCCGGGCTCGAGGAGGCCTCCAACCACTTGTCTGCACTCTTCGACTGTCAGATCGTGAAGCTGGGAGCCGATGGTGTCCTTGTTGTCTTAGCTGGCGAGCCGCCCGGCCCGCGCAGTGGCGGGTCGCCTTCGCCGGAGTTTTTCCACTTGCCTCCACCGATCAGGCTCGTCGACTGCTTCAGCGTCACGGGTGCCGGCGATACGTACGAGAACCAACGAGTCTTTCTTCACACTTTCACCCTACTCCTACCCCCCTGCGCTCCATTATGCAACCCTTTGTTATTTAAATTGACATTGCGTGCCCCCCCCCCCACCTATGATAGTCTTGTTGGCGCAGTACTCACTCAGCTTTCGCGGAACGGCCAACGCAGACTCCGTGACTATATTCTGGAAGTAAGCAGTGTCCAGGGTTTCTCTCGCTCTCTCTCTCTCTCTCTCCCTCTTCCGCTTTCTTTGTGCTTTACACTTTTCGCTGCTCGATACAATTTTTAACGCCTTCGCCCTCCTCGCCTGACCTTTTCCAGGCGGTTAATTTCGGTCAACGCGGTGCGGCCAAATCCCTGATGACCCCTGAGGCGGTGAGCCCCGACTTATCAGAGGACCTTTGAGCTGTAACATGATGGATGGGAATATGGGCTCATGCATCACTTGCATTGGTGCATCTAATTGACCCTCATGTAAGCACCTTTAGCGGCGTAATAAATCACAATAAAATTCTTGCGTTATAGACATGAGATTAGCAAATGGTGGTAAGTTGTCTAACGCATGTGACAGCCAGCTGGACAAATTTTCTTAAAGTGCCGAGGGTCCTCCAGTAAGGCTTCAGAGGCTTGTCCTGGTGGTCATATGCAATAACATCTTGGGTGGGCATCCAACCGAAGATAGGCTTCTGAGGACTAATGTCCAACTCTCGCATGGGAAATGAATTCAAACACAAAGACGAGTATATACACATACAATTCCATACAACAACAATGAATAGGTGGCAAAGGAGGGAAGGACTCAAGGTAGCACCGGCTGCGAGTCTTCAACAACATCGCAGAAATGATCAACAAGGAAGGCTCGCTGGTAAACGGTAAGTCGGCGCAACGAGATTGGAGAAGAATTGAGAATAGGAGTGCTGGTGGCACCAATTGGGGTTGTTTTCCGGGGTTCAGCGATGTTTTCGCCGGCCCCTTTCATCAACCTTTGCCCGATTTCGGCGCCATTATCGCCGCCGTCGGCATCGAGATAAAACCCAGCAGCAAGAGTGGCCTCGACATCGTGACACACAAGAGGGGTAAAAGAGGGCAGCGGGGCTGCACACGACGAAGACTGGCCAGTTATAACAGGCTCACGGGCCGGGCTGAGGAGGAGTACGTCGTCCTCTTCCATCCCGAACGAGGAGCCGCCCGCGCCGACGTTGTGGGCAATGAAGGAAGAAGGGACAGGGCTCAGAGTGGCCAGGAGGGACCGACGAGGCGGACACGGCGACCTGTCCGCCGACCATTGTAGCGGGCGCGCGCTAGCGGGATCCGATGCAGCCGGCCGCACATGCAGGGGGTCAGACGTGGTCCGGGGGAAAGCATTCAACCTCCTCAAGTCCACGGTGGGCCATACGGACCCTCTCTTGCGTAGCTCGGCTGCGGATGGCAGCCTGTAGTTCTCGTCTTCCCTGAATGACTCTTCTCCCAGTGACACGACCTGCTCGCCCAGGCAAAGAGAGCGCCGCCCGGTCCCACCGTCGCCGCCGGCGTCGCAACCGAAGCCGTCACCATCGGAATCGGCCGTGCCACCGGCACAGTCATCGACGTCGGTCGCTGGGGATGGTGACAGGCGTTGGTGGGCTTGCTCACCCGCCTCCGTCGCCGGCACCGCGAAGAAGCCTGATGGAATCTCACCCTTCTGTGCGGGGTTGGAGGTGAAGGCGAACTGGGACAAGCCCGCCGTCGCCGCCCCTACAGCACCACTGACATCGCCGCGGCCAGCGCTCGCAAGCCCGATCGAGACCTCGCTGGTGAGCGAGGCGGCCACACTGGCCGCCGGGCTGCTTCGACCACTCCGGTTGATTTGGTGGCGGTGCACAACCGAGGTGGTGGCGACCACGGCCGCAGCTGCGGCCAGGGCGGCGGCGACGCCGACACCAATGCGCGAGGAGCCTATATGGCCAGGGCCAGCGGCGACGGCAGCCTCCGAGGCGTGCGGCGGGCGGTTGAGACCAGCAGGTGAATTGTCGACCCAGGGGTTGACCGTTGGATCGGCGCAAGCGAGGCCATGACAGTGACGGTGGTAGCAGGGGGAGCTGGAGCTGCGGTGGTCGAGGCGTGCAGCGGCGATGGGCGAGGGGGGCGCGGCGGACTCAGACGGCCGTCCACGGCGAGGAGGGCCTGGTAAAAAGGGACTGGCGGGACTGGCGAAAGGGCTGCCGCTGGAGGGACCGGGGTTCGAGGGGACCGGGGAGCGACCGTCGGCAGAGGCGTTGGTGGCGCAGGTGGCGGTGGCTGCGGCGGCGACGTCAGCACCACCCATTTCTAATCTCATAGATCTTGCAACCTCAGTCTCCAGGCACACTTTTTTAGCGCCAAGGTGAGGGCTACCAAACGTGATGGATATGAATAACTTCGATTCAAGAGGGGAATGTTGAATGACGTCGTGTGCGAGGCTGGGGTGAGCTACCGTGATTCCCATGTACTCGAGTGTTATGTTTTGATGACCATGACGAGGAAAAGAACGTTGGGGTGGACACCTCTTCCTCACCCAGCCGTGCGTGACAAAGCACATTCTTAAATGTGTTGGGCCAGCGGATTCATGAGGTTAAGCAGACCGGCGCATCCACCATCTCGTCTACAGAGATAAGCGGCAGGTAGTTCTTCTTGTAGATATTATTGTCCGCCGAGATCTTAATAAGGCTGCACGCACCACAGTTTGCATTCGGACCACCCGCTGTTATGGTTCGCAGCCGAACAAAGCCAAGCAATTACTGCTTGAGCAGTTGCGTATGAGAAGCAGCGTGGTTTTTAGACAGCGCCCAAAATAAATTCCCTCCTTCGCCACCACGACAGACATGCTCGCCTCACGCCGCTGTTGCACCCAGACAGGAGCCGCCGCCACGAACGCTGCAGCGACTCTGCACACCACCGCTGCCCCCACCGCCGTCTCGATGCTGCCTTCAACTCTACCGCGTCCGAACCTTGCCCCGCGGCTCCCGTCACGGCCGTCCGTCCCGCAACCCCTGCACCGCCGTCACACACCGCGTCTTCCCATGGTCTTGACGTGCGCAGCTTCACTTCCACACTCCCACTGCTTCTCGGCGTCGGCCGTCTCCCTCCGCTCCGCCGCAAAATGGAGAAAGAAACAGGCAGAGCATTCCGACCTGCACTCAGCCTTTGGCGGCCAGACGACACGCCAGGGGAAGGCCGCCAGTCACCATGCTACCATCGACCGCGTTCAGGGCTCTTCTGCCGACGATGCACTCGCCTCGGCCGCCGGGCGAGTTCGCTATTCTATTTTGGATTCACTTGCTACACCTGTTTCCAACCTTCCTGCTGATGGCACCATTTGTGTTGGGGATCTAGTTGAAGTCAGAAGGTACGATATAAACAACAACCACCACCTTTCTCCTCCCTTATGCTACTTTGACACTGATGCGGTGTTTTTAGAGGTGTTAAAAGTGACCTTGGTCTAGTGGTCAGAACCCCTAATTCTTCGATGGGATCGTTCAGTCCGAGCGCCTCTGCCTACGTCATTGCCTCCCCTACTGGACACACCTCGCAGTACGCCCTTCGCGATGTTCTCTTTCATGCCCCTGGTTGGGCAACTTCACCAGCTGCAAATGCTGACGCGATTATAACGGGCATGGACTCTGTCTTCGTTACCGAGGACTTGCGAGCCATGCTCGTCATGGCTGGTATCCCGGAGCAGGCACTTCAGGCCGTCGGCCGCTTTCGCGAGGAGGCCGAGGCACTCTCATACGAATTTCGCGACGCTTTCCGCCGCCTGCATTCGAGCGTGGTCGGACCCAAGGGGTTAGATTCGTTAATCACACTCGACGAGGCGGCGCGGCGGGTATTCCGGACCGCGGTCGATGAGAAGTCGTCTGGTGTGAAATGGACTGAATTATACGCTACTCATTTGTATTTGATGCGAGATTCGCGGCACTTTTATATCCGCTCTTCCGACATTCTCCGTTCGCGTCGTGAGGTCTTGCTGAGGAGTCAAAATGAGGTCCAGCAGATTGCAGCGCTCGAGCGCGAATCCATGGCGTCGCTCCCCGGCCCGGCGTTGTCTTCATTCCTGGAGAAGGTTCGCGCTCGATTAGAGTGGGCAAAAGAGAGGGCACCCAAGACCCTACTTGCTGAGTTCACCGACACTACTTCGCAATCCGATGCATCTTTGTCCGAGGTTCCCCCCGATATAGTCTACACGGAGAGTGATTGGATGTTTCTGGACTGTATCAAGCGAGCGGCGTTCCCAAATTCACCCATGTTGGACCCTTACACTTCCATATTTCGCCGAGGGATTTTGTCTCGCATCGATGCGCTAAATAGTGGGGCGTCTCGCCGCTCGTCTGAGTCACTTGGATACCCTTGGGGAGCCAGCGCGGAAATGGTCCGACCGACCGCCATACGTCTCTTGATCGACTTGGGAGTCATGCGGAGTTGGAGAAATACGTCCTTGTGGGCTACTAGCGCCAGCGATGAGCACGGTGAAGAGCTAGCAGCAGTCGACGGCAATGGTCTCTCGAATTGGGCCGACTCCGCAGAGCAAGAAAGGGACGCTTGGGGAGCAGTGATGCTCGACAGTCTGGGAGTTACTAACAAGCCGTCTGCTCAATATCCGACCCTCACCTCCAAAACGTTATCTGCAATCGCAAGTCCCAATAATACACCGGGCAATTCTCCAAGTGATACTGGTGATGCAAGCCGAGGGAGTATCGCATCTATCACGGTCGACAAGACCGTTTTCCCACGCCAACCAATCCGGGATGCCTTCCACACTTCGACGGACCCGGCCAGCATTGAGAGCGATGGCGTTTTGCGCCGAGATTTTGGAGATTTACCGGTGTACGTGATTGACAGTGCTACCGCGCACGAGCTCGACGACGGCATCTCGTACGAACGATTGCCCAACGGTGATGAGTGGGTGCACATTCACATTGCCGACCCCACCTCTGTTATCCCGCACAATCATCCACTCGCCCTCCTTGCGCAACTTCGCGGTTCGTCCATCTACCTTCCAGAACGTCACTACCCCATGCTACCAGACATACTCAGCGAGCGGGTGTTTAATCTCGGCTGTGCCGGCTCTGGGAACCCGCAACCAGCCATGACCTTCAGCGCGCGCCTTGGTGCGGATGGCGAAATTTTGGACTGGAGCGTGTCGCCGTCGTTCGTGCGCAACGTCCGCATCTTGCATTATCGAAGCGTCAACGCAATCCTCTCCTGGGAGGACGTGTACGGATTCCAGACCTCCCGAGTGGGACTAGATCCTTGGATCCAGCACGCCTTCGACACCCTTGCCCCCGCCGACTCGGCAGCTGCAGATGTCGCTCGCAAGTCGGACCCTGCAGCCGCAGCTGACTTACTCCGCCTCCAGTCAATCCTTCGCCGCCATCTGATGTTGCGCGTCTCGCGTGGAGGGTTTGTTAGTGACCAGCCCGGGTTTGCCGTCAAAGTACCAGTCCCGGATTATCCACTCCCGCATGACACACTGCGACCTACGCGCGCCCTGGACGACCCTCGCTCCAACGGCCACGGCGGGTCTGCTTCCCCCGCTGTTGCACCGCCCATCATCGTGCTTGACCCGACCGCCGTCAGCCATGTCGAGCCCGCGCCCATCCTTGTGTCCGAGTGCATGATCCTGGCTGGGCGCGTGGCGGCGAAGTTCTTCCAGGAGCGCCGCCTGCCGGCGGCGTACCGCGGGCAGGCGGCTCCCCGGCGTGATGTGGACCCGGCCGCCGCCGCGGCGGTCGATGCCGCGCGCGCCGCCGTTGACTCGCGCTCTGGCGTCCTGCCCTTCTGGTCCCACCGCGATGTCATCCCGGCCATGTCGCCGTCGTCCGTCTCAACGCGACCCCTGGCGCACTGCAGCATGGGTATCCTTGGCCCCGCCGACGCGGCCGCCGCCGGCTCGTCGGGGCTCGCCGGCTACGTCAAAGTGACGTCGCCGCTGCGTCGCTACTCGGACGCCATGCTGCACTGGCAGATCAAGGCGGCACTCTCGGTCACCGCCCCCGCCGGCAGCGGCTCGCCGCACCCACCGCCGTTCGCTGAGGACGAGGTGGCACGTCTGGCGGCCCGCCTGCACCGCCTGGAGCGCACCGCGCGCCGCGCCGGCCGCGCTGCTGACCGCTTCTGGGCGCTGGAGTGGTTGCGCCGCCGCGAGGTACTCTGGCGCGCTGGCGCTCCTTCCGCGTTGCTCGCCGGCTACGGCGCCGGCACCCCCGACGCCATCGCCACCGCGGCCGCCCTCCGCGCCGCATTCCCTCACGCCGCGCCCGAAGCCCTGGAGGCCGCAACCGCGAAAGTGCCCCTGCCGCCCGCCATCCTCATGCCTGCGCCGGAACCCCTCCTGTCCGGCCCCGGCCGCTCGCCATCGCCGCGCCCCGTCGCCGTCTGGTCTGACGCTTACCGCGGCCGCCTGCCCTCGGACCGCCGCGCCGACTTGGGAGCCGCCTCACCTGCCGCCCCTCGCCCCGAGTACCTCCTGGCCGTGACCCAGGCGCCGCCGCCGCAGCGACGCGCGGCCGCCGCCGCCTCTGCCTCGACGCCGTTCGCCGTCGGCATTCTCGCCGACCTTGGCGGCATCGCCGCCCGCCTGGTAATGCCTGCCGGGGCCCCCGACCGGCTGGGGCCAGGCGACCTGGTCCCGTGTGTGATCGACACCGTCGACCCGCACGCCGGCGTGCTTGTCGTCCGCCCAGCGTGAGGGGCAGCCAGCCTGGCGTCTCGACGGCTCAGTGTATGGGGAGGGTGGGAGTTGTGTGTGGTATCCTCATCAGCGTCTAGTAACGCTTGACCCCACCCCACTAGCACACTGCGCCAACTGGCCTATTTTACACTCGGCTTATGAAAAGAACTGTCGGACGGTCTTTCATTCAATCAAAACCCGAGTCCTCACCACCTAAGACTGCACACCACAGTCGAAGGGTACAACCCCGGCCTCCCGCAGCAATGCCTCCGCCACACCAAGGAACCCGCCCTCACCAAACTCTCGCGATCCGTCGGCGTACTCGCGCAGCCGCCGCCTCAGCTCCACCACCAGCACGCCCGACAGCGCGTACTGAAACCCCTTGACGTACAACATCCTGGCCTTCGAGGCACTGCGGTCCCAAAGCACCGCCTCTGCCCACAGAGCGCGCATTGCGGCCGCCGTCGGCGTATCGATGGTCAGAGACAGTCGCATCATCTGCGATAGGAACTCGACCGCCTGCAGGGGTCGCGTAACCAAGTGCAGGTGCGCGAGCAGCAGTCGTAGAAGCGCGTGCGTGAGCGCGCTGCTCATCCGCCTGCCTGCCAATGCCCGCTGGAGTCGTCGGATCGCTGTCAATGTTTCCAGTCCGCACCGCAAGAGGCCGATCCCGTCCTTGACAAAGTCCCCCAGGGGCTCAAACCAAGCGGTATCATTCACACTCGCAACCAATCGATCCTCAAATTCGCCGAAAGAAATGGCCCCCTCGTTGATGAGAGTGACGGTGCGGTCACAAAAGGCTTGCGCCGTGGCGTCGTCAGTGTGCAAAGCTGAAGTCGTGTATTGATTCCAGATACTGAAAAGATCATCAAGCGTCATGCCCGATAGGTAATTTAACACGCAGACGCGAATGTTTGTCTTTCCTTCGGCTTCGTATCCTTTCCCCCAGTCGGCAGTCAATACTTGCCCTTTCAAGTAGCGAACCAGAGGCTGAATCTGTTGTATGTATCCCCGCTTTTGAAGTGCTGTGCAGAGCGCAGATAGGCCATACTGAAGCAGGTCACGCTCGATTATGGTGTCCCAAGAGAGTTTAAAGCAAACAGCGATGCAGGAGTCAAGAAACTGGAGCAAATACAAGTCGGGCAATTCATTTGCCAGGTGTGCAAGAACTTTACCAACACCGGCAGTTGATCTGATATTCTTGGCTAGGATAGGCACAACAATATCCAAACAATTCTGACGAAGCAACTCCGCTTTATTCCAGCATAAGCTAACCAGGATAGGATTCAGCTCGTCGATTCTTTCAAGGGCAAACAAGAGGACCGAGCGATAGAGCTCTCCTGTCAAAGGCATCGGGTCATTTCCGAAACTGCAGATTTGCAAAAATCTGAGCGACTTCAGGTAGCCCAAGAGTCTGTCTTTGCTGCAGAGGCAAGGTATATAACGAAGGAGCAGAATATTGTGGGAGCAAATTTTGGAGTAGAAACCAACTAGCTCATCAACATCCTTTGAACTTGGCAGGTGGGATTGAGTACCTCGCATTTCATGATCATTAGTGCACTCATATACGATCTCCCGTGCATCTAAATGAGAAATACACTTCTCCAAGTTTTGCTTGATTGACCACACAAACAACTCGCCAGCATTAATCATCCGTGCCAGCTCAGCAAGCGGGGCAATAAACTTTGGAGCGTGTCCGCAGCTCCAAATTCTACGAATCAATGGGAGCCCATAATCTAATGCGGCCGAGAAAAGCAATGTCTGCCTGTCGGAGAATGCTCCAAACTTGGTTTTATCAGATTTCTCGACTGCGTTCTCTTGGACGACTTCCATTATTGTATCTACCGCCACGTTGACGTCTTCGAGTTCGAAAAATCTTAAAAACCCTTTCAACTCGAGAGGTTTATGTGCTTGAAAATAGCTCGTTACCAAGAGCTTCCAGAATCTCACCCATTCGGGATCGCAGCCAACCTTGCCAAACCGTAGGGAATTACGTGGCCACTTGGTGTGAAGGTCAAGCACGAGAATACGCAAAAGCTTCCATGCACGGTGGCTGTCGGGGCTGCCAGAGAGCGCCCGAGAGAGGGCAATCACGGCAACGAGCAGATAGCGTTGCAAGAGCACACTGTCGGAACCATGCTGGCGATTGTTCGCGAGTCGACCCACGGAAGTTTCCAAGAACTGCAAAGGCGTCTCGGTCTGCCGCATTACAGCAAAGTTAGAGGCTAGGTCGAAAACCTCCTGCGACTCCCATGATTGCTGGTTGATCACGTCGGTCCACCACGAGAATCGCATTTCGAACGGCACGGTTGACAAAAACGAAGTGATTCTCGTGCCCCCACGAAGGTTCCGGATAAGGAGCAAGAAAGTTGATTCTATCGCCTTGAATTGGCCAACGTATTCGGGTTGAAGGCCTGGAAGGAGCGCCCGCAGACCCGAAACAGTCTTCTCGTGCAGATGCGCTGTGTGAAAGAGCAGATACAGGCAATTGCAACCATCTACTGAAAGCCCCGCGGTGGCCAGCCACCACTGCTGAGGCAAGAGTGTGTCAGGCGAAGTGGCCCCAGTCCGCATTGAGATGGCCTCCTGCGCCAAGCGGAGTAAAGGGCCAAGCAGAAGCGGGCCGATGGCATTATTCTTGACGGATTCCCTGGCGACGACGCACGAATGCGACAGTGCCTGAAGGTCGAAGACATGCAAGTCGCTAGCGATAGCATAGACTATATGCGGAACAGAGAGTAGCTGGGTGAACCTACCAGCCGTTATCTTCGTCGTTGTGGTTGCCGTTGTCGTTGTGGTTGCCGTTGTCGTTGTGGTCGCCGTTGTCGTTGTAGTTGTCGTCGCCGTTGTCGTCGTCATGATGGCTGTCGGCGCCTCGTTATCTGCCTTGTCGTGCATTGGAATTTTTTTTTCACTAGAAGGCATCTAAAACGAAATCCCTGTCTCAAATTTTGGCAAAGATTATTCAGGCGCCCAAAAGACTGTTTAAGAAGACTTAATGTGACGGAGAAAGCCAGTTGAAAGAAAGGAAATGGGTGGCGTCGACTCCACACCCATGCACTCCTGGCCTCCCTCCTCAACTGTCAATTCCTGTTCTTGGTTTCGCAATTCTCATATTTTGATTAATGTGAACGCCGCACCGCGAATTGCCCATTGGGCAGCCAACTCCTCTACTAATTCGGCGTCGAGAGAAGTCTTTGGCAGGCACGGAGCCCATAAGCCGACACGCTCACACGCACACACGCACACACACAGACTCTCTCTCCACCCTCCCCAACTCCATTCTCAATCAAAGTGCCTCGGCGGTGCCGCCGTCAGCCCGGAAACGCTTGCGCTTGCCGCCGGACGAGGCGCTCGGCGTCAAAGGGGGCGCAAACGACAAGGCGGCGCGAGCCACCTGGCTGAAAGACTTCTTCGCTGGCTGCTGCGGCTTAGCGACTGGCCCGCTGCTCTTCGGTGCGGAGCAGAGCGCGAAAACGGGTTCAAAGAGCGGGCGATTTGACCTAGGGACCGCTTTGGCTGTTGCGGTCGTTGCTGCTGCTGCTGCTGCTTCGGCTTTGAAGATAAGGCAGAACGGACGACTTGACCGAAAGACCGTTTCGGCGTTGCGGAGGGTGTCGTTCTCGTCCCTTATTGGAGGTATATGGAAAAAAAATACAGAGGCGGTGGGTAGGCGGTCAGAATAAACGCATGGAGTCCTGAGAGGAGTGGGAGTTAAAATGGCCTTATATACAGGAAGAACGACATACCAAGGCGGAGCGGACTACTTGACTGAAAGACCGCTTCGTTGCTGCGGAGGGTGTCGTTCCACTTTTCTTGCTCTGCTTGCATTTTGGGGAGGAATTGGGGTGGTGTGGGATAAAGTGTGATCAGTATCGGACCAATGTTGTATAGATGGGAAGCGGCGGGTGTGTGTTGGTCGGGGGGAGAGAGCGGCGGAGACGAGTAATTTGAAGCGATGAAGGAGCGGGAGAGGGAGGGAGTGGAGGTGAGCGGGTTTGGAGAGGTGAGCAAGCATCGAAGTCATACGTTTGGTCCACAGTCGCGGCGGTAAAGATTCATGGTTCCGTCCCGTCGCACGATACAGTTTTCGCTCAAGGAGTTAGAGGAAGATGAGCGCATGCGCACGGACGGGTTCA
>JADGKE010000025.1:0-16819 GCA_026954515.1 Cladochytrium tenue
GCAGAAGGAGCAATCAGTCAGGGAAACAGGAAAAGTAGAACAGAGTCAGGGGAGATACAACACTTCAAGTCCCAACATGGCTGCCTCGCCGACACCACCGACTTCAAATTGATCGCCAAATACAGCTCCCTTGAGATCCTGCTGCCCGTCGGCGTCGCCGTGCGACTGAGCTCAGTTTACACATACATATTGGACTTGTCAAAACTGTCCGCGGCTACGACTCGGACAGTTTTGACAAGGACATCGAAGTCTTGACCATTGCGGCTTTCAAACTCCACGAGGCAGCGTCTCGCCTCGCCGCCAGCCTCTGCCGAGCCCTGCGCGCCCCGCAGCAGCACTCAGCCACTCGCCTGCACCCTCATGCCCAACCCACCAACCGCGCATTGCCTGGCCCGCTGTACCAGGCCTTTCTGCGACGCGTCGTGCAAGCCTCAGGCCCAGTGCTAGACGCTGCGCTAGGACGACGGCGCGTCGCGACGCTGACTGAGTTGCCAGCCGCGTTGGCAGCTGTCACCGCTCGTTCACGTGTCAGGCAGGCTGCTGGGTACCCCGCGTGTCGCTCCGCCGCTGCCAAAAGCCAGTCCCTGCCACCGCCACTACCGCTTTTGCCATCCTCTCGCCGGCCTTCGTCTTCGCCGCCTCCTCTGGCACCGCCTGCTCCGCTCCCGCCACCGCACCCACGCCTGGTTGGTCGCCTGCCTGTGATATCCCCCGCCACCGCAGCACACACGCGCCCTTGCCTGCTGCACCTCGCCTGCCCTGGTGGCAGAAGCCTGGCTGGAAATATCAGCGCCTGTGGCAGCGTCGGCGTCGGTGTGTCGTTCCGTTTCACTGGACGCAACCGCAGCGCTAGGGCTGTACAAATCTGGGGCGTCGGTGGGCGACGGCGCACCGCCATAGCATCAGCAAGTGCGGCAGCAGCAGCGGCGACGGCATGGCCGGATAGGCTGGAAACGTGCCTAGGGCTGCTGATGCTGAGCTGCGTGCCTTCAGCGGTGGTGATGGTCCTGTCTGCCTTTTTCAACACGACGTCGGTGGTGTTTTTGTGAGTTTTTTTTGTGCGAGTAAGGAGAGGGAAGGGATATGCTAGGGTGTAAATGGGAGGGACTGGGAAGGAGAGGGGGGAGCGCGGGATATTTTCAACATCAAAACTAAACCACTCACCCTACTTCCAAGCACACTGCACGCAGCACGCAACGGTCTACTATACGCCTCACTGATGCGGTACAGCAACAGCATCCTTCGCGTGCATGGGCTGGCGTTGGCACGGGTGGCACTGCTGTGGTCGTGCTGGTTGCCACTGCTCACGGTACCGCTGGTGGCTGCTGCGAAGCTCTTCATCTACCAGGGTGTGATGTCGGACGAGCTGTGGGTGCTAGAGCAGCAGGCGGCAGCGGCAGCTGTGGCGCTGGCGCAGTTCGGCGTGCTGGCATACGTGCTGACGGTGCTGTGGATTATGGCAGCAGGCTTGCTGCTGGTGTTTCTGGTTGTGGTGCAGGCGGCTGTGGACGCATTCGTGCAGTCAGTCGGGCCAGAGGCGATGCGGCTGGGTGTTGGCGTTGGCCAGTGCTGTGTTGCAGACGTGGAAGACTATACTGGGGTGGCGTTGGAGGGGGGCATGATGGCGATGAAAACGCGACGATGACAACGATGACAATAGATTTGATAGTAACAACGGGCGGTGGCGGGCAGCAACTCCGGCGTCGCGGACCTCAACAGCGTCTACGGCGGTGGAGGCAGGTGAGACGACGGGTCGCCGGCGCAGGTGAGCGATGTGGCTGCGTGGCAGGCAACCTCTGTGGCAGCGGGGCGAACGCGGCCACCTTCTGTCAAGTCAGCGTCTGGCTGGTTGTCGACGTTGTCAGGGTCGTCAACACCTACATCGCCAACTGCGGCCTGGGAGAGGGTGCGGGCGGGAGAGATGAGTCACAGCATAGCGATGAGAGAGAAAAAGGTTCCAGGAGGGCGGATGTGGGCGCCATGGTGCAGGGTTGTTGGAGTGGCCGTGTGGGGGACCCACTACTTCTGACGCGATTCAATAGAGGGACTACAAAGTAATGATCTATATTACAATAATAATACAGCTACTCGAAATTTGTAGTCTAGTTGGTATGGGGTTGCCCCAGGACAAGAGTGTCCCTTAATCGAATCCGACCTTTTGCGTCCTTAGGTGTTCAACCTCGTACGAGGTTCGATGTCCGACCTAGTACGAGGTTGGATGTCCGAACCTCGTACGAGGTTGAACCTCGGACATCGAACCTCGTACGAGGTTGACCTATCCGATAAATCCACCATAAACCTTAATGGTCGGGCGGGTTTCGCCGAGAGAATTTGATCTTGGGGCTGTCAAAAGACATCAGAGTCACTGATGGTGCCTTGTTGGATGACGGGCACGCGCTGACCATGGGACACGCAGTTGACCAGCAAAAGTCGACGACTGTAATATGCGAGATGCGGCGATGACTGGAGATACCAGTGATGGGCGATGCCTGCGAGTATGGTCGAGCGTGTGAGCTTGTTTTGGCCGTTTCATCCCTCCATACCCAGAACGTCCCATTCGCTGGCTGGTCTTGGCTATAGACTCGCATGGTTTCTGAAAAAAAAATCGATACAGCTGACAGCGATCCGTTGGAATTTGGATGGAATAACAATGCCGTCATGGAGATGAAGGAAAATGAATTGGCCCTCCAGAACAAATAGGACACACTGTTTGTGAATTTAATCAGTTCTTAATGATGCGTTGTGTGCGGCTCCGTGTGAAGGGGGGTGTCTGAGTACTAACATTTCTTCTTAACTAAGCCAACTGTGAGAAGGCTATTCTTACACCGTATTTGAGATACAAATTATTGCCAGCCAGTCAGCAGCGGCGTTGGTGCAACGAAAAATCCCATCAATAAGTAGTGAGGAGCTCCTACTGGAGCGATGATGGAGCCGTGGCGGACGACATCTGAGGCGATGGGTGGTGCGCAGGTGCGGCCGTGTAACTTTTGTATGGACATGCGGGAGTGGCTGGGCTAAATAAAAAGAAAAAAAGATGCCATGTTAATGGTAGCATTTTTGATCAGCTTTGCTGAAATTTTGTTTAACGGCGTCGGTGATAAGAACAAACATATGTTACACATGCCCAGTCACTCAGGCTTAGATGTGGCTGCCAACGGCGACGCCAACTCCGAACTCGCCGCTGGCGCTACCGACGACGAGCTCCGTGTGCCACTTCTGTCAACGTCGACACCGCCGCCGGAGTCCCTGAACCGTCGTGACAGCCACGCCGCCGCAGCCTCCACCACCGACGCCGATGTTCCCGAGGACGACACCGCCGGCGCCGTAAAGACCTCTGTGCCGACTCTTCTTGCTCGCTTAGGCTTGAAGCGCAGTGCCTCCCTGTTTGCCGGCGTGCTGGCTCTCGGTGCCATTGCCGTTACCTCTATCACCCTGGCGATGAGGGACGTACGCACGAGCTACAGCCCCTCCGCCGTGTTGGTAGGGATACCCGAGCCAGGCCCGCCGGCAGATGTGCTATACAACAGTAATACTGGCTGCATATACGTTGACCTTCAGCCACATCGTACGGCGGGCTTCGTGCTACCCGAGGGCGTTCCGAGCACACCGCCGACGCACGGGCGCGGCATTGTTGTGGTCGCCGCCCGCCAGCCGAACGCTGGAAGGTTCTTCCGTCTGTGGAGTTTTCCCATACCGTCGAGGTTCTCCAAGCCGTCGCCACAGCTCCCGCTGTTGGGGGTGGCGGCCGTCAGGGCGTTGCGGCGGGTCGGGTGCGAGCTGCCGGTCGAGATCTGGTCGGAAGGTGCAAATGCGGGCGAGATCGCGGCAACCACGTCGGCTCTGGCAGATGTCGCGAACGTGACGATACACGATGGCCCCATTTCAAATAGCTCGAGCGTGATCGCCGCCATGCGTTCGATGTACAGCGAGGTCTTGGTTATACCAGCGACGGCCATGGCGGTGGCGGATCCGACGCCGCTGTTTGAATCGCCGCAGTATCTTGCAACGGGGACCTTGCTGTGGGCGCAGATGTTTAACTTCAGCGATCAAGTGGCGAAACTCAACTTGTCCTGCAGTTCGCCAGCACTTGGCTTGAACATGTTTCTTGTAGATAAAGCTCGGGCGAGTTGGAACACGGACAGTGAATGGAGCCAAGCTGCGACTGACAATCTTTCCCCCGAAACTACTTGGGCCGCCCTCAGGTCGACTGCGTTCTACAATGAAGAATTCCCCCTCCATCAACTTATTGAATCCTACTTATTCTCTCGAACGCCGTTTCATATGGCGACAACTTACAAAGCCCACGACCCCGAGGCGTGCACTGCGCCGATCTCGTATGCGCCGGCCCTCAGCTCCGAGGTTCCGCGCGCCATATTTGTCAACGTTCTGTTGAGCCGGTCCGATGCCATTGGGGAGACTTATTTTGAAGAAACGTCTTCCAAATGCGACGGCAGCATCCAGTCGGTCCTGGAGAATGCGGCAAAAGACTCGCGCATGGCGAGCAAGCCGATGCGCATGCCGACACCCGGGCGGTTGGCAAGCGTGCCATACAACTGCAATCTCGGGGACGCATACGGCGATCGAAGTGAACAGGCCGAGGACTTGCGTGTAATTACTCCAGGGCAGCCTGACGGCCCGCCACTTGACGGCCGTGCCGTGCTCATCACTGCCTCGGCGGATCAGTTTGTTCCCCTGGCGGTCGCGTCGGCGCGAGCACTGCGGCAGACCGGATCCAAGTTAACGGTCGAGATATGGGCGTGGGCGTCGTCAGAGGCGCTCGCGAATGCAGCATCCGAAATTACGGACCTCATGGACGTCTCGGTCCACTCGCTCCCCCCAGCCAACGTGCCTCTGGGCAGTATCATTGCGGCCGCGGCCATGCAGTCGACGCATCGAGAGGTCTTCGTCATTGGCGCCACCAACTTTGCTATAACAGACCCGGAAGAAGTGTTCAATTCACCCGAGTACCTTGCGACCGGTAGCCTGTTTTGGTCCAAAAGCGCAGATGAGGACGGAATGCCGAGTTTGCAGCAGCAGCAGCGATTTCGCGGGCTCCTGCCAGACGCGATTGTGGCGGATATGCTGCTCGTGGACAAGGCGCGCGCCGGCTGGTCGACGAAAGCCTATGGCAGAGGCGACGGTTCGAGCAGCCAAGGCGCTGCCACAAAGCTTCCGCACGAGGCGCCGTGGTTTGCACTGCAGAGTGCGCTTGCCTCTCCATACGGCCCGATGGACAAGTCGCTCTCTATTGCGTTTATCATGAACCGGACACCCTTCTACCTGGTCCTCCCCACCGCAGAGCCATACCAGCACTGCCTTCATCTCAAAATTCGTCGCAAGCCCGGGGCGGCCGACGACGCCGCCGAGCCTCTCTTCGTCGCCGTCACCCGTGTCACGCAAGACCTCACCTCCACCAAAGTTTTTATCTCTGAGCATATACCTGAATGCGATTTGGAGATCGACAATGTGTATAGGAAGGGGCTTGGCGACGCCGGTTTTATGACGAAAGGGAATATCTGACGGCAAATTGGTCATATTGAACTTCAATATTGCCGACGGCTGCCTTGCTCACTTTTGACACGACCTCCTCCCTACATGTCGTACTCACAAAACCGACCCAACAAACTCCATTAATCTGATGTATCTGTTATACTTGTTTTAACACAAAATCTCAGCTGCCAGTTCACAATTCTACTTACAACCCGCCATTATGTCAGCATTTCTAACATGTTCCCGCTGCGTCGAAGCTCACGCGGACGCGAGTCTTGCCGACTCTGTCCCTCTGTGGGATTCCTGTGTCACACAAAAATCGGTTCACGTCAGTCGCTCTCCTACTCTCCCTCGCATCCTCTTAGCGAGCAAAAAGGTCCGCAGCCGCCGTGTCATTGAGGGCACCCTGGCGCACAGGTTACGATGCGGAGATCCGCTCGCAGGACAGCGGACCTCGGAGAGAAAAGATTAGCATAAAAATAAATGACCTAGCCTTGCCTTAACTCACCAATACTGAATCATTTCCTTCCAAGTTCACTCCCAACACTACTCCCAACACCCGCCCTCGTCCGCCATCGTATTTTGATCGTCATGCCTGCTAACTACGTCAAGAACGTTGCCGTCGTAGGGGTGGGTGAATTAGACACTGTGTTATCTTTGTATACTTTTTTTACACCATGCTCATTACATTCCTTTCCTTCTGCTCGCCGCTAATATCCGCTTTCACGCTCAGGCAAGTGGCAACGTCGGCAAGTTCATCGCCGAGGCACTCCTCAAGACCGGCAAGCATGTCGTGACTGCCATCTCCCGCAAGGGAAGCAGTGGCAAGCTTCCTGATGGTGTCCTCGTCAAAAGGGTCGACTATGACGACCATGATTCCCTTGTTGAAGCTTTAAGGGACCAGGATATGCTGATAATCACGATGGGGGTCTTTGTCCCGGAGACCATCGACGCCGCTCTTGTCCGTGCTGCGGCTGACGCCGGAGTCGCCTGGATCATTCCTAACGGCTGGACCTACGACTACACCGAGGAAGGACACGCGCGCGATGTCCCCTCCCTCAGTAGGGCGGCCAGGAGCACGGCACTCATCAGTGAGATTGGTAAGAGCTCCTTCATCTCCGTCGCCCCGGGCTTTTGGTACGAATGGAGCCTGTCGATGGAGTTTGCGTACGGAGTCGACTTCAAGAACCGCCGCGTGACCTTCTACGACGATGGCGAGACCAGGATGTCCACCACGACCTGGCCCCCAGGAGGATTTGGACGAGGCCACGCGCGCAGCGGTGGCGAGGGCGGCATCGATGTAGTAAGCGTGATTATTGGATGGAGGTTGCCTTGTAAGTCCAACGTTGGGCGTAGAACGGGTGCTTTGAATGAGAAAGGCAATTGTCGAACATGTTTCCTATTGAAAAGATTCGGAGTGGATTTGATCTCATATTGGAGCTAGTTTTCTCCTGTTTGGCACAGTGGCGGTGTCGCCTAACAGAGTCTAGCACTCTGACATTAGATCAGAAACGTCGCTTCTCGGATTCATTTCTACCGTAGCCCGTAATTATGAAACGGCGGTTCTGTGCTCACTCGAAAACAAATTTGTTCCACACGGAGATGGTTGATGAGTGGAAAACCGGGGGGAGTGTTGGATATTCCTTCCGTTCTGCACTGGCATTCCTGTGTACCAGGCCGTGTCTATCTCTGTGCGCCTGAAGTAGGATCACAGGCGAGCTGAAAGCCACCTCCTGGAACGCTCGCAGTCAGCCAGATATTGTCAGTAGCTGCAGCATCTAGCCAAAGTTGCAGAGCCGAAACTCATGGAGCCGGCGCCGGCCAGAAGCTACAGCCAACACACATTGTACAGCACTGGAGGACGAGCAAACGTCAACGGCATTTTGCATGTCTGCCTCTCTGCCCTTCTATCTATCTACATATCTGCCTGTCTATCTGTCTGTCTGCCTGTCTGCCTTTTGTCTGTCTGTCTGTCTGTCTGTCTGTCTGTTGGCACTCTCTGGTGTGGAGTTTGCCCAAGCCACCGCAAAGCCATGGCAGGGGGCCAGGCGGATTCGTTCGGCGTCGCAGGCTAGGCCCGCGACGTGGCCCAGCAGCTTGTGCGCCAAGCTGTTTGGCTGGGCGGCGACGCCGTTGGTGTAGTTGGGGACGACGGTGGCGACGCTTGCCGCAGCAACGTCGAGGATGGCAGTCGTGGTGCGGCGCAGCTGGACGGCGACGCGCAGTAGGCCGTCGCGCGTTGCGGCGGCGGTAGCGGTGGCCAGCATGTCCTGGCTGGACCGGCCGGCATGGAGCAGTGTTGCCTCGACGCCGGCGGTCCGGATCAGCAGCGGCTCGAAGGTAATAACAGAGTGCGGGCGCGCGCCGCCCGGTGCATTACCCGTACGCAGCACGGCGTCCAATCCCTACCCCGGGCGATGGCCGGGGCGAGCGCAGCGTCCAGCAGGCCCTCGTCCGTGTTGACCACCAGTGACGCTTTGTTGATCTCGCCCAGCCAGAAGAAGGCGTCTCGTGGCGGTTGCGGGTCCTCCATACGATCAGCAGCAGCAGGGCCAGCAGCACCAGCAGCAGCAGCTCCGGCAGCATCAGCGGCGGCAGCGTCGGCCGCAGGGAGCGTGACCTCGACGCTGGCTGCGCCGCCTGCTCCGAGCATGCTGATCATGGTGTTGTCAGCTCCTGAGAGTGACAAGAACGACAGGCCATCCCTCAGTTTTGTAGTTCAGGAGTGGGGAGTGGGTGGGGGGGCGGAGCTGGGTAGCTCAGGTTAAAGGAGAAAAACCTAATCAAACGAAGCAATCATGCCAGTAGGTCCATTCCGATCTTAGAGAAGCTCTTGTGAAGAAAGATGAAAAACTCAACTTTTTCACAGTGGCAACCACGAAACCAGTGGCGTTGCGTAACTTCATCATTTGGACATAAAAAGTTACGATACATGATAGGTGGCAGCTCCGCCATCAACTACGCCTGCACACTACTAAATCTCTCCTGTTTCTGGCACTAACCGTGCCACGACCACTGCTAGCTTCCATCGTCCATCAGAGCAAAACTAAAAGCTTACCGCCTTTTGGTATACCTGTGACTTTGATGCAGTATCCACCGTCAAGAACGTATTTATCTTTCGTTATGAAATTATCGGCGCTTCCATATCAAAACCCGGGCGTCCATGAGTTGATCTTAATGTCGAGCCAAGCTCTTGAAACTCAAGGCTACTGGAAGGAAACGGCGCCTAGGCTACTAGACAGAAATGGTGTATTATCTTTTGATGATTTTATTTGTCCTGGGACGCATGTGGCGAAATCGAACGCAAATTAGTGGTCATCAGCCGAGAACGATTTTTTTTAGGACAACATCGCGCCGTCCGCACCACAATCATCAAAGTGTTCCCATGCCCTTCGGCCAAAAACGTATCCCCCAGCCACAGCTGGCCCCGCGTGGCACTGGAATATAAGCCGCCAATATCGATTCCACATTGTTTGCGTCCAATAGAATAGGTATCGGTGCATGCCAAAAGTCTCCAAGCGCCTGGAGGCTTCGTTGGTGCCAACGACACAACTCCAGGACAGATCAGTTGTACTATCGGTGCGAAAATCATACATTCGCTTCACAAGTACGAAACCAGGGGCTATGTCGATATTTCGAGGAAAGATGATGGCGTAATCGGTTACCTAGAACCAGTGAATCAATTACGATCAACAGGCTTGATAAACAACAAACCACTTCCCCACGATCGTACTCTGACTCATGCGATGCAGGCAAGGCTGCATCCGTGGGTCTCCAGCCCTCCCGAGATATCCTCTTTGCTGCTTGAATCCGGTTTCTCCACGCTTCCTCATCCTGCAGAACATCAGGGACAAAGTGGCGATAGTTCTCGAGTGTGTCCAGGCGCCCGTCAGGATCCAAGCAGGCGTAGGTGAACACTGCAAATGCCTTCCATCCCCTCAGTGCGGCAGCCTGGAGTTTACTGAAAACAAACGAGGGGTCATCCCCTTCGGTTCTCCGCAACTCTTCAAAGGTCGAATAGTAGCCATGTTTTTGGGGAAATAACGTAGTAATGTCTGTATTCAAAAAGTCCTGTAGAAAATGGTGATTTCTTGGGATCGCGGCAGGAAAAGTTTGAAGTAAAGAAGGAAATTGAGGACGCGCTGGACAGTACCTCGGCATGAACAAAGACACGTGCTCCAGAAGGTGGAATCCCGCCACCGATGGACAACTCTGAGACGGGTGCTTGCATTCGGAATACAGTGCTGCGACTTTTCAAGTCGCCCTGGGCAGCCAAAGGACCGCCTGGAGCGCCGCATTCTTGAGGGGGTGGCCAACTTCGTCGAATGGTGCCGTCGTAGACATCTGGCTCATCCAGCGGCCACCAGCTGTCGGGAAGATTCGTCCGGAAGGTGAGGCCGCGATAGTAACGGTTGAAGAAGAATTTTCTGAAGAAGTACTCGGCCGAGCGATCGACCACCTGCGGTGGGCAGAGTAGGATGATCGATGATCAAGGTCCAGGAAGGTGGTTGAAATGCCGCATCGTGCAAGGGGATTCCCTGACGGGAAATCGGTCACGTACAGTGCGCCACGATCGAGACACATGTGATGCAGTCAGAAGGTCGAGGATGCCGAGATGAGGAGTGGTGCCTTCGACGACGATGGCATTCTGGGAATGTAGATGCGGGCCTAAAGTGGGATTCGGTCGGCTTTGATACATTTTGAACAGACAACAGACAAGTCGCCGAAATGTTGGCTTTTCGTCTAATTCTGGCTGTTCGGTTTCGTTTAACATAAAGTGGGTCACAAAATTGGCAGAATGTTTTTTATTCTGAGGTTTTTTGAATGCCATATCTATTGATCCTCATCTCTTCCCTTTTCCTACCTCCAATGAACTGTTTTCACGGTGTGACAGATTCCTGGTACACTCTACAATGCCAAATGCCCAGCTCTGGTTGGGGAAAAAGAGCACCAAACTATTGATATGGGAACCCTCGCGCCAAACACGCTAGAAAGAAAAGTCCAAAAGGGGCGTATTATTATTAAATATAAAAATACAGTGCTAGCACAGAAAAAAACGGCTGCGACGACAAAAACGTTCAAAATGGGGGGGGGCGGCGTCAAAAGCAATCAACGCAAGAAACAGGACGTCCGAGACTCAGTAATTCATGTTCCACTTTTCAAACTTGACAGGGCGGTGGAGGAACGACTGCGAAAGCTCGAGGTGAGGCGGTACCTCGAGGAACGACACCTTGAACCGCGCGACGGTGGCCGCAGTAAACACCACGAGCTGGGCGATCGCCTCGTGCCGCCAAAGCTCATGATGGTCTTGGACTCGGCCTCGCGCAGCACCTTGTCGTCCTCCATCTCGATCCAGCGCTCGGGGCGGAACGCAAACCCGTCGTCGAGGGCCGAGGCGCGCAGCGCCGCGACGCGCGGGAGGAGCATCATAGGAGTTCCGGCGGGGATTAGCTGGCCGCCGAGTTCGATGTCGGTCTTGGTGCCCATGGGCAGTATCACGGTGAGGGGTAGAGGCGGTTGACCTCCTTGACAAAGGCGTGGAGGTAGGGCAGCGCCTTGGAGTCGAACGACAGGAAGGCTGCTGCTTCGTTGTCGGCGAGGTCCTCCCAGCCGGGGCTGAAGACAAAACTTGAGCGTGGGAATGGTGGGTTTCAAGGATATAAAAGTAGGTCTATCTAGTCATGTGACTCGACGGCGGCGACGAGCTGTTGTCCCGGTGAGCACGACGTCAACACCGGCGTACAAACACGACAACTACGTGGTTTCAGTACTGCCGATGTCAGAGGGGATAACCGTAAGTTTCTTTTTATCACAGATGGAACAAGGGAGGTGCAGGCGAGAAGGGAAAGAAAAAAGACAAGATTAAGAAAAAAAAACAGGGGTTGAGGGAGTAAATATAGGGAAACAGTCAACCCACAGGCCGATATCTAAACTTGATCATTGCCACTGATTTGTCTGCACCGGCAAAATATTCTTGGTCGAAAAATGCCAAGCAGTTCACAGAATTTGGCCGAAAAGAGGGGAGAAGCCAAGTTCTTCTTGTCGCGAGGCCGGCATGGCGCTGGATCAACCATTGTGACCCATCAAGCAAAAGACGGCTGCTTGAAGAGATATTATTTTCAATGGTGGTGTAGTTGTCCAATTTGGTCCACGTCAACATGCTCCAGTGGATTGACACACTGGACGCATCCTTAGACATGATAACCAGGCTGTCAGCACTGACATGAACGGCTTTGACCCAATCAGCATGACCCTCAAAGACAAACTTCTGCTTGTCCGCCGATACGTCCCACACTCTCACAGTCTGGTCCATAGACCCAGACACAATCCATTGGCCATCATTGCTGACTGCAACGGCCAGGACGCTACCAGTATGGCCCATGAGCACTGACTGCTGCACGCCACTTGTTGCATCCCACACCCTCACAGTCTTGTCGCCTGACCCAGACACAATCCATCGGCCATCAGAGCTCACTGCAACTGCTTTGACCGGAGCAGTATGGCCCTCAAGCACCGACTGCTGCACACCTGTTGCTGTGTCCCAAACCCTCACAGTACTGTCGGATGACCCAGACACAATCCATTGACCATCAGGGCTGACTGCGACTGCTGCGACTTCATCAGTATGGCCCTCAAGTACGGACTGCTGCAGACCTGTTTCTGCATCCCATACCCTCACAGTCTTGTCGCCTGACCCAGACACGATCCATTGGCCATCAGGGCTGACTGCAACTGCTGTGACCCAATAAGAATGGCCCGTGAGCACAGACTGCTGCGCACCTGTCACAGTGTCCCACACCCTCACAGAATTGTCAGATGCCCCAGATACAATCCATTGGCCATCAGGGCTGACTGCAACTGCGGAGATTGGATCAGTATGGCCCTCAAGCACAAACTGCTGCATGCCTGTCGCTGCATCCCACACCCTCACAGTCTTGTCATTCGACCCAGACACGATCCATCGACCATCGGGGCTGAATACAACTCCTGTGACACGATTAGTATGCCCCAAGAGCACAGCCTCCTGCATGCCTGTAACTGCATCCCATACCCTCACAGTATTGTCATCTGACCCAGACACGATCCATTGGCCATTGGTGCCGACTGCAACTGCAAGGACCCAACCCGTATGGCCCTCAAGCACTGACTGCTGCACACCTGTTGCTACATCCCACACCCTCACAGTCTTGTCCCTTGACCCAGATACGATCCATCGGCCATCAGAGCTGACTGTGACTGCTGTAACCGGAGCATTATGGCCCATGAGCACAGACTGCTGCACGCCTGTTGCTGCATTCCATACCTTTATAGTCGTGTCATCCGATCCAGACACAATCCAGCACACATCGATGCTGACTGCAACTGCTGTAACTCGATCAGTATGGCCTTCAAGTACAAACTGCTGCACGCCTGTCACTGCGTCCCACACCCTCACAGTCTTGTCCCATGACCCAGACACAATCCATTTGCCATTGGGACTGACTGCAACTGCTGTGACTCCACGAGTATGGGCCTCAAGGATATTGATAACAGCAGGCCACTGCTGCTCTCTTGGAACATTCAAGACTGGGCCAGGAAGCTCTTCTGGCAAACATGACCAGTAGTTCTTGTAAATCTTAGTTTGCTTAGGCGAAAATGGGACAGCTGTCGCATATACTTGCATTGCAGACGCGCTGATTGGAACTATGAAACGTTGCACAAGGCGCTGAAGGTCCCGGAAAAGTTCCTGAACAGAATCTGAATCTGGGAGCAGTGGTGGATAAATCTGCATAAGAGTGTTTGCAACAGAGACCGCCTGGGGCACTTTTGACAGGAGGCTGAGCGCCTCGATCCAGAAAAGTAGCTTTTCCTTCATAAAATTCGCTACCTCATAAGCAAGTTTTGGATGTAGATGACTTTGTGTTAAGAGGGCAGAATCTTTGCAGTGCTCGTGGAAGTGCAATGAAGCGTATCGTACGTGCTCCGCTACCTTTGACTGAACAACTGCTTCAAAATTCGGAATATCCGCATGAAGCGCATCAAGTGGAAGCGCTAAACATTAAAGGTCAAGAGGCAGAATAACACCCAGTCGAAGTGTTCATACCAGCCATATTAAATTTAAGATTTTCCATGGCACCAAAACATAATTTGGCCATTTTTTCGTGCTGCTCTGCTAACAAGACAGAGAATCTGGGATCATTGCAGCGAGTCGAATCCGTCAGAAAGTCTTTTACTGACTTGTGTGCCACGATTACACAGTTTGTCCTTGCATCAACTACGAGAACAGCTTCGAGTTTCCGAACCTCCTCCTTAACCAATTCAACGTCAACCTGAAGCAGGCCCGCGATGCCGCGAACTGTGAGCGGTTCTACAGCGCAGACAATTGTAGCAAGAACACGGAACAAAAGCGACGTCCGTACGGTATCGCCGAATATGCGTGAAAACATTGTTTTATAGAGCTGATCAACGTTGCCATTGTCCCGTTCAGCCGATGGCAGCTCTTTTATCAAGTTAAACGGCACTTGTACATTTCCAGCTGCCATTGCGCATTTTTCAATTTCGTTGCATGCCATCACAAGCCATATAAACGTTCCACCGGACTTTTCAACCAAAAGCTTCGGTCCTTGGATCAGTGCATCATCTTCGGCATTCATTTCTTGCAGCTTCGTTTTTGCGAAGTTGAGGGCGTCTGCACGGTTGTCCTGATCGGTGGGAGAAAGTGTTTGGGTGCTCAATGGACTGAAAGCTTCAACAATATCATTCTCTAATCGGGATGTGACGAAAATTTTGACCTTGGGTGGTAGCTTCTTACAATGAACCGAGAAAACACTTAGAAGTTCGTGGCGGTAATTCATTATTCCACACTCGTCGAGGGCGTCGACGCATAGGACAACAGGCTTCTGCGAGGGGTTGCTGGGGCTGAATATCTCCTCCAGCGGCCTGAGGATGAGCGAATCAAAAAGCTTTGAGATGGGGTCCCGATTCAGATCCAGTTTTGTGCCGCGAACTTTGCTAATCTCTCGTGCAAATGCGTTCGACCACATGCACAGAGAAAAGGCCAGAGTCCATATCAGATTACGTGCGCTGTTTCGACCAGAGTCATCGTGGCGACAGAAAAACTTCCCACCAAGTAGATTTCGTCTCTTTAACTCCTCAGCCACGACGGCAGCCATCACCGACTTCCCAACACCTGGGCCACCCTGCAGCCAAAGCACGCGTTCCTTCGAACAAGCAGAGTTTTCTATGTCCAAGAATTCAAGAGCTCGTTGTAGAAGCCTCTGCCGCGTATCCTTTAGGTAATTCTTCATTAGAAACCTTTGCTGCTCCATCATCTCGCGGTCAAGCGGCTGTAACCAAGTCCTGAGCGACTCAACTGCATGATTGTCAAGGACAGGGGCCGGAGAACGTGACCGAAGCAGTTCATTTTTCCTTTTATTGAGCAATTCGTGCGCTTCTGTGACGACTCTATGTGTAATAAATGAGTAAAATTTGAATTGGATATGCAAAGTACAAACCTATCCATATCTATATCTGGATCAGCAGAAATACCCTGGATGCTCATGACATCCTCAACAATGGATCTGATAAGCTTCTTCTGCGGGCTAAGTTGGTGACAATGTTCCTTTTCAGGAAATTCATGGACTCTTGGAAAATAATCACAGGCAGTCCTTCGCCAAAACAAAAGGGTGTCCGACTTCTTTGTCTTGATAAAAACAGGAAGTATGTCCACCTGCTTCTTATGCTGAAGGTCAAGGGCGACTTCCCACTAGAATATAGTGTAAGAAACGTTTGTGGCCTTTGAGGCAAAGTAATAAGGTACTAGACCTCAAGAATGACATTATCAGGCTTTTTATCAGCGCCCTTGGCGCCCTCCATACCCGATTCTGAGCAAAGCAGTATAACCAAAGCACACTGGTTTAAGCCGGTAAGAAAGCCGCTTTGCCACCTCTCTGCAACATTCAGGCATTTCTTGTCCAAAAAAACATGTTGATCTGGGTTTCAAGTAAAGCTGACAATTGATCTGCGACACGACTTTCAGATGATACACGGTAGCTGAGAATATTTCCCTTATCAGAGTAATCTAATACGATGACGAAGTTACCTTACAAAGATGCTGTGAGTTGTTTTCTTCTGTTTACACATCCAATTTTTTAATAAGCACTCAATCCAATTTGCACCTCCTTCAATGTTCAACTGTGAGTAGGCTTATGCGGAGATATATGCTTACTAAATTCATATTTACTGGGCTCCTCGACTGGGATATCTACAACCTGAAAATATTAGCTCGATGATAGGACTACTGTGATATGAACCTGATGGAAATGGACCAAAATTCGGGGCGCTTTAGCTAGAACAGTATCCATAACTGCGTCATTTAGATCACACTCGACATCATCTTCCAAAAATTCTCTGAATGTCATACTTTTTATTTCCTGTTCTCTGCATCCAATTTCTTCAACCACAATTTTTCGGAAGTCTTCGAATTTGGTGTTGGCAGTCACTTTTACTTTGCGGTATCTCAAGTCATTTGAATTCGGATCTTGAAACTTAATAGGGCTATAAATAGGGTCAGCCAATTGGCGGTCGGAAGTTAATGGCTGTGGGAGTTCAGGGGTATGGTGGATCAAAATAGAAGTGGACCAAAATAGAAAAGGATGAATGATTCTCCAACAGCAGGGCACCACGTGGTAGGATCATACTTACACGATAGTGTGCTGATGTAGCACAGGAGCGCCAGGGCTGATGCCAACGGACGACAGCATAGTTGAAGCGCTTTGTATCTGGTGAATAATAGACCTAAAATGATCATCAGATACTTCGATGTGCATTAGCAACGAGGAGCAAGCGGCTGCAAACAACACACCCTGCGGATCGGCAGATGCGGGCGATCGTAGGCGGACTATCCAACGCGCGGTGGAGGGCAGCAGGCGGGCGACTTTTGGATTGGTCTCCAACGCAGGTATTGCAATGTAAAATGCAAAAGTGCCCACAAATGGGCAAGCAGTACCCTCCTCCAGCAGCGAGCCGAGGAGGCAAGGTCGCTCAAGAGAACGTCTCGCCACTGATGGTTCGTTCCCAGCGAGTGTGGTGGCGCAGGTAAATTTCAGCAAAGCAATTTGATCGTGGTTGCTGGTGGCGACATCGCACCCTCCGGACAACCGATGTACCTGTGGGCCTCAAGTTTCTTGTCGCACTCATCCGCAAGAGCTGCAATAAAGAGTCAGAAGAGCGCATTTTGGGCGATATCACTGCGCCGCTTGGGCGGATGTATGTTTCTTTCAATCCTGAATGCGGGCCCGCGGCCCCGCGGGCCGGCCCCGGCGGCCACCCACCGCCGTCTCCGCCCCCG
>JADGKE010000026.1:0-18950 GCA_026954515.1 Cladochytrium tenue
GGGCTGGGTCGCAGGTCTGGGTGCAAGGTTCTGGCTCATCCAGCTAGAAGTAGAGCAGGAAGGAATAAATTTTTTGACAAGGGTTCCAAGACTTTTTTCTATCCTCTGTTCATCTACCCCAGCACTCCATTCTGTCGACATGATTGATTCCTTTGGTGTAATTATATGTAGTCATAATAAAGTTTAACAACACAATAACACAATCAAGGTTTTCAATAATAATAATATTGAGCTTGATATTATTATAGAAGTAGGATGACTTATTAATTGAGATCCATTTTGCAATGCAGATTCTGCTGGATCCGTTGGGTCTGGAGAACGGCCAGGTTCGGACTGACAAAACAAGAAAATGACCGATGTCGAACTCGCACAGCTGGTCTCAGAGGCTTCCGAAACACGGCGCTACCGCCCGGGAAGAATCGCCAACTCGCTCGGCACAGGGTCACAGCCAACGCGAACGCCCACACAGGCCACGTCGCGCACGCTTGTGGGCCGCGGACTCGACCAGACTACTGAGGCCTCTCGACGAACAACAGCGCCACCCAAACAACGCGACCCAACACTGTCAGCCTCCAAACGACAAGCGACGCTCTCTTCTTATTTCGCGAGCTCGGCGTCTCCGAGCGTGCCCGCGGAAGCCCGAAAGTCTCGGCTACAAATAAAATCCCCACCCGGTGCCAAGGTAGACGCTTCATCCCGCACGATTGTACCTGTCGAGCTGTTGGTGTCTCGAGGCTCCGTTGCGATGGACGCTACCGAGAACCACAGCGATCTACTTGAAGACGATTTCGGATTTTGCGTTGATCTTTCACCGCAACGAACCGCGGCCGGCAAGAATGCCAAACCAGACGCTGTAGCGACAAGCAAACCAAAACCCCCTCGAAAACGCAAACTCGGAATTGTTGTTGATTTAACTAAGTTTCCGGGTACCAAGAAATCAAAAAAGGCGATTGAGAAAACGGACCTGGTTGTTAAGGTATATTAGTTGCTCTCGTGGACTTCTCGCTAAGAATAACTAAGGGACGTTTAGTTCAGCCAACGCTGAATTTTGGTCTTCCAATAGTCTCTGACATCTTAACTCCTCATGAAACCTCGGAGGAAACTGCCAACAACAGCACGGCAAATTCATCGCCCCCGATTCTGCAACCATCCGCCGAACTCAAGTTACTGGAAGACCCCGAGCCAGGAATCACCGATACAACCACTCTGGGGATATCGGAGGCTTTAGATCTATTGATGGCTGTGGACTTCATCGCGGATTTTCATGAATGTTGCTTTCCTTTGCCCAACTCGTCCATCCGAGCTTTCACTACCCTTGGTAGGAATAATAATACAATTTACATGAAACCAACTTTTTTTCAGCGAAAGCGGAGGAAACGCTTTATGGAGTTTCTGCTGATTTCATGGCTTTAATTGGCGTCTACAAATCACTGTTGATGTTTCTTCATGGAAACTGGAAACCGTTTTCAGACGGCGAAATCCAGGCCGCACTCCATAGGCACTTTACGTGGAGCAATCCGAAGGATGAAATACTGCACAAGTTGAATTCAGCCCTTCTAATCGATTTTCCTGCCGAAACGCATGTTAGAATTCTGTCACACTTGGTCGAATATGCGGCAAGACGACCAGAAGTTCATGATCGAATAGAACAGCGAGCAGAAGAGCTTGGTTCTCGTCGGCGAGATTTGAAAGAAATCGTAAAAAATATGGCAGAGATCCGCGGAGAAGCAAAACGTCTTTCACTGCAAATTCAAGCTGATAGCGATGCCATTCAAGGACATGAAATTCAGATAGCAGCAGCCGTGGCTGCTGTGGCGGCTGAGACGGAGACGACGAGCGGCGTTGTGCGGCGGTCTGAGCGCCAACTTGTTAAAGATGTACAGCAGCCGGGTCAGCAAGCACTTGCCGAGCTTCTTCGATTACGCTCCAAACACTCGGCCGAATTGGTTAATACGGAGCGGGAGCTTTCGAAATTAGAGGCACGCCAAGATACAGTTCGCGCCTCGGTTCGTTCAGTGTCCAACAACACCCGGTTGCTTGGCTGGGACCGCGATGGTAACGCATACTGGTGGATCGATGTGGACGGCAATGGATCCTTTGATGAAATAGACGTGAATTCCGGCGCGATGAGAATGCCAACACGGCAATCCAACCCCAATCAGATTTTTGAGCCCAGGAGCCCGGCATTCGGAATTTTAATTCAAAGTCCTGGCGAGTTCGACCCGTTCCGGCCGATAGACTGCAGCGCTGCGAAGACTGACTGGCGCTATTTGGACAGCTTCGAGCCTCTGAAAAATTTCGTGCGCGCTTTAAACCTGACTAATACCCGCGAGAAGCGCCTCCTTGCGTCCGTTAAGGAGAGGTTTGCCGACCGTGGGTTCATCCTCCCAGATACGGCAGTGATGCGAGACTCCGCATGGGACAAGACGATCGGCGACAAGGATCGTGTCAGGCTGGGATCCTACCTGGAAGCTTTTGGACAATGGATTCGCATCCGTGGCAACGGGCGCCCAGAACATAGAGAAAAATCGGTTAGGTCGAATCACAGATACGTCAACCTTCTCCTCGATACATGCAGAGGGCTACTTCAAGAGCTTTTGAGCGTATGTGGGTTGGAAGCAGATGCACGGCGCTGTCGGCGAGCCGGCAACGCCAGCTCTGTGGCCGAGATCATAGATGTGGCGGTGGCCGCCGTTGCCGACGGTGCCTTTCCGTCTTCCGTCGTGGCCGGAGACGAAGCGGCTAGTCGAATCCGGAGCAATCTCGAGCTCGACGTCGAGCTTGCAGGCAAGGACGACGACGACGGCGCGGCTTTCGCGCCGTTGTGCTGGTCGCTCCGGCGCACGGTGCTGGAGCTGCAGCGCGCCGTGCGCCTCGCTCCGGCACCGCAGGTGCTCCACGCCAACCCGCCGAAACTGCTGTCCCGGGACGACGGCGGCAGCAGCGGCGGCAGCAGTGTCGACGGCAGCCGCGCCGGCGTTGGACCGGGGCGCTCTTCTCTCCGCACTGGACTGCGCGAGATAACGGGTTACGCAGGATCGGCCTCGGTGACTGGCTCGTCGATCGTGTCGCCGTCAAGCGACGAGGATGACGCGTCGCATGGCCGGCGCCTCCGTCCTCGGCGCGGCGCGGCCTTGTTATCGCGAGGCGCCGTTGCACTGTCCACTGGAGACGCAGGCGAAATGGACGGTTCCGAATCGGGCTCTCGGCGCAGCGCGCGCTTGCGCGGCGGCGCCGCTGGCCGTCGCGATGTCGCCCTGCGCCTGGGCCAACAGGCAGCGCGTCGCAACCCGACCCGTTTGGGGCGCAACACCAAGCGCGTTGTCGATTCCGAGTCGTCGTCATCGTTGTCTGACAGCGCTTCTGACGGGTCTGTATTGTTGGAGGGGTTTGCTGAGACGGATGGGTCCGAGGTCAAGAGGGCCGGAGGCGACTTCTTTGTGGCTATTTAACCTTTCAATTTGATATGGGAATTTTTGTAACTTGTCGCTTTTTTATTTTTTCACCTCCACCGCCTTACGCATCAGTATGGTGTTACCTTTCGAGAGCTTTTTTTTTAATTGGGATGCCTTGGGGCACGCCTTTAAACCTCAGGTGAAAGCTAATTCTAGCGCGAAACACAAAACCACAGTTGTTCATTAGCACTTGGATCACTTAGCTGCTTAGCGCACCAGCGCTTGAACTTGTTGATAGACTGAACATATTCCTTTGTGGTCTCGCTGACACTCGTCAACGCCCTGGTGGTGGCGAGGTGAGTGCCATCGAGAGAGGCCTGTGTCCAGAGGCACTTCTCGCTGGCTGCCTCGTGAGGTTTCTCGCGGATGTTGATGGCCACTTTGATGGCGTTGAAAGATTCGTCACACCGTTTCCTCGATGTATTGCTCAATCAGCTCATAGGCGGCCCTGAACCTCTCCATGAAAGTGTTGAGCGAGTGCATCTGGGTAGAATATCTTTCAAGACTATCTCTGTCTCGGCAGACTGCCTTTTGTTAAAATAAGCCAGAGAACCAGCAAATTTTGCAATCCTGAAGTATCAGCGTCCCGTCCAAGTTCCTGTGGACGGCAGTAAACTTAGAATATGGTATTCATATCAGAGTTGCTGAGTAGACAGTGATGAATGGGGATGAACGTCGGCTCAAACCAGTCAAAGGCCTCCGAGGCACTGCCATGGGTTGGATTCTCACACGCTATAGATGCCGCTCCGCTCTTCACACCCTTCAACACGCTAATATACTGCAGTCTATGAGTTTGAGAACTTGGGTCCGAGAAAGGCAATAACAGCGTCCTTCTGAGCAGAATTTTTGTGTGGGGATGTATTGCGTCATGGAAAAGCTTATTAGAAATCGATGCAGCTGACAGATGGCCTCCACACACTTGTTACTGAGTGCTCCTTGTTTTGGCCGCGCACCTGGCAGGCGATGCAAAACTAGATGAGAATTCGGCGCCAATTAAAAATACAGCTCGATATACGAGAACATCAATGAACTTAATTTGTACTGGTGCAGTACCTAGGCAATTGGTTCATAGCGCATCAGCTGCCGCACGGCCATCGGGGGACGCGGCCGCGCATCAGCGCACAGATGGTGCGGCGCCGATGCTGACGGAGACCTCGGCGCGCTCGTTCAGCAGGCCGACGAACTGCGCGTCGAGTGTATCAATGCGCAGCTGCAAGTTGGCCAGCAGGGCGTCGCTGCCAAAGGGAAGGCTTCTGCTCATGTGCTTTGTGTGACTGTGTGGGGGTCGGCTGGTCACGCTGGCTGTGTTGCTCAGTCGGTCGGTCGACTGCATGCTCCCGCCCTTCTTAGGTGCCTGCAGGCGGCTCTGTCTCCTCCCCCTCCCCCTTGCGTCGCTTCTCGTAGGTCTGTCTGCGAGTCTACAAGTCCGGCGAATTACACTCCCCACAAATTCCAAGTTGCGACATGGCGGGGCTCGTGACCGCCTCCAGTGCCTGGAGCTTCGGCGGTGGCGGCGTGGACCTCGCCTCCTCAGCGTCGCTGATGCACAGTGGCGACCTGGCTGTGACCGTCGCCGCCGCAAACGCTGCCTTTGCTTCTGCTGCGGCGACTGACCTCAGCAGCGCTATTGCCAGCAGCGTGGCAGCCAATGGAGGGAATACTGTGGTTGTTGGTGGTAGTGCAAACAGTCGACGATGGTGGGTGCTTGGCCCGTGTTCCGTCGTTACGCTGTCCTCACTCATCTCCCCAAACTCACTTACACCCCTTCAAAAAAACCCACTCTCACCCACAGGTCATGCGACCGCTGCCGCCGCCGCAAGATCAAATGTAACGGTGTTCGCCCCATCTGCGGCGCCTGCCACCGTCGTGGCGTCCAGTCTTGCCAATTTGCGCCGTCTGAGCCGCCGTCGTTCTCCCAGCCGCCGTCGACGCCGGCTCCGTCACAACTATCCTCGGGGCGTAGGGACCTCCAACTAAAGCTGCACTCGACGACATTCCCGCTGATCCAAGATGGTGCGGCTTCCGTCAAAGCTGGTTCGGCTTTTGACGCTATAAGAACAAGGCCTGTCGATGCCACCCTTGCCGTGGCCCAGACGCTGGAGAGCAGTTTCCGACTATTGGACTCATTCGGGGCGTCGTGGATTCCGACGTCGATGTTTCCGCCGAAAGTGGACGCAGAGAGGTTACGACGGCCGGGCTCCTTAGCCGGGGAGGAGATGGATCTCATACGCCTATATTTCGAGCATTTCGACTTTCCTCTGGGCTTCATTCACCCGTGGACTTGCTTCACAGATATCAAGCGAATTCACCCGCTGCTAAGGTATTTTGAATTTTCTGTGAGGGGTATCTGATGTAGGCTGTAAAAGACTGTCGATGTGTGCGGCTGGCGCAAAGTGGTCCTTGAAAGACCCCGAGATTCTAGATTGGTACTATGAGACTGCCAGAGACTTGTGCAGTGATATCATCGAACGGCCGTCTCTTGAAGCTGCTCAGGGCGTTCTGCTACTCGCGCTGGTGTCGTGCCGTCACAACAGACGATCGGACGGCTGGGTGAGGCTCGGGATGGCTTGCAGCATGGCGACTCTTTTGGAGCTTGATGCAGAGTCCGACGCTCTCTCGTGGGATCCCGATATTGGAGAGTCTTGGCTCCCTCGCGAGACTCGACGTCGGGTGTGGTGGGTCTGCCTGATGATGGACAAGGTGTTCTCCGTCGTGCTGGATCGCCCGCTTTTTCTCAATCATGAGCGGTACAAGGTCCATAAAATCGGGAAAGAGGAGGTCTGGCGCAGCCTCAACGACCCTTCTAGTCCAGAGCATGCTGTTATGATGGCACATGGCACTGGCAGTGACTTGGCCAATTGCGGCACGGTCCTTGTGGATATTGTCGGACAGCTGCTGACAGTGTCTGCACCATCTATTGAGATGCTGGACGAGAGTAGCACCAAGTACGAGTCGCAGGAGTTCGCGGTTGAAGGAGCGCTGGATGACTGGTTCCGTAGGCTGCCCACACGCTACATAGCCCTCATCGTTGACACAGCCAACCCGCGCCTTCCGGCTGCCTCCGATCCCCTGTGGCCGTGGGACATGACCATGTTTTTCGGTTACCATGGCTGCGTCTGCCTTCTCCAACGTCGCAGGTCTTTCTTTCATGTCCTGGATATCGCTGCGCTGCGTGCAGGGGCTGCCTACGAGTCGTTCATTGGGTCTGGCAGCCTGGCTCACGAGCGAGCGCGTCGTGCAGCCCAGGAGCGACGGTTGCACAACGAGCAAGGCTTCAATAAGGCGCTTGGGTCAGCACAGGCTATGGCAGAGATGCTGGCCCGCATGCGCGCAACTGGTCTCCAGCCCCGGCGACTGCCACACGTGGTGGTGTTCTTTGCACTGCAAGGCGCTCTGATCCTGCTACTTGCTGAGGTCTTGTCATGTAGCACCACTCCTCAGCCCAATGGTGGAGATGCAGCAGCCCTATATGAACCGCCCACGTACGTTCTCCACGGAGTGCTGCTCCCCTCAGTTACCGAGCCGCCCAGACGGAGCCCAATCGCCGCCTGGCTAGCCGAGCTTGTCACTGTCTTTGATGCCATGGGTGCAGCTGACCGCGTCGCCGATACCCTCCGCCGCGCCGCCGACGTTGTCTTGCACATCGCCAGGTCCGACCTACAGCCGCCCAATCTGCATACCTCGGCCGTGCCCGCGCCGGTGCCTACGGAAAAGTATGGCTCGCTGCGGTCGCCGCCGCAGTCGGGATCCTCACCGGCCTCGGCGGACACGGCGCCTCCGCTGCGCCCGCCAGCGTCGTTGCCCGGCAGCGACGACGGGAGCGACGATAGCGATGCCAGTGAAGACGATGATGGCTCGTCGTCCGATTCCGCCGGCGGGACTGGCGGGACGCAGGCGGCCACAGGTGCAAAGCGCCTTGTGGAAGGCTTCCGGCAGCTCGCCGACGCCATCGGGCGCTGCCTATTCGACGACGATGCACGCATCTCCGGCGCCACCGCAGCCGGTGGCGGCCGCGGCGATATCGGCTTCGACGACGCTGACGGTCTCCTGGAAGAGATCTTTGATGCGCGGAACTGGGGAGCCGGCGGTGGCGGCGGTAGCAGCAACGTCGGCGGCGGCGACGGCGGGGGCGCGGGAAGCGGCGGGCTCGACGATCACTTCTTTGCTGAGGTCGAGAAAAAGAGCCGGGGCCACCGTTCGTGCCCGAAGAGTGGTGCAAGAGGTCGGTGCCCCCCGCACCGACAAAACAGCAAGGCGCACCTTACTCTGTCCGAGGAGGAGATCCTTATGGACTGGCTATTCACGTTCAAGCCTCCGTTCTGAGAATGGCTAGGAACGAACTGTAACGGCCAGAGTCGCCGTTCCTACGGTGCCGACGGCATGACATGAAAAACATCCACCTCCCTAGACCGTCTGATCAATTCCGCGACCCTTTTACACATCCCTCAAGTTTCTACCCGATTCGCCTTTCAAGATGCCGCCAAACCGGTCGGGCCTCTTTTTCCTTAACCCCCCCCCCCCACACACACACACACAGACAAGGTCATTCCATCCTCGTGCATTTGGTTTTCCCATCCGGACCTTTTGTCTCTCGTTTTTTTCCTTTCCTCTGCTCTCCTTTCAAATTGCAGCCTCACGGAAAAAAATTCCCCCTGTGCCTCTTTCCTGTCCCCTTTCCTCCCCACCGGACTTTACTTGTCGCTTAAGTATTGACTACCCTGCTGTCGCCTGTTTTCTCAGTTGTTTTCCCTCATCGACATGTGCTTTTGGTGAAAAAAAAACCAAACGAAGGATTGAAAAATATAGCCACCCCATACAGTTTTTGGACTTGAGCGAGGACAAAGCCGGAGAACGGCGTTGGCCAATCTCAAAAGATGCCAGAACCACAGCCATCCCAACCGATGATTACATGGTAGTCTTTGGAGGTTCGCTTTCTTCGTTCAATTGGCTGTGTTCCTTTCTGGGCATTAGTGAAACAATAGATTGCACCGCAATTGTGAGGTGAGCTGGTGCCCAGAACACAGAAAGATGCTTAAAGAGGGGGGGAACACCAGACAGAGGAGAGAGAAGAAAGAAAGAGAGAGAGTGTGTGTGTGTGTGTGTGAGTGAGTGAGTGAGTGAGTGAGAGAGAGAGAGAGAGAGAGAGTGTGTGTGTGTGTGTGTGTGTGTCTGCGCTTGAAGACATGGCATATACCCTCATGCCAGCTAGGAAAGACACGTTAGAGAAGCGGCAAAAGCAAAGGTGAAAACAAAAAGAAAAAAGAAACCGACAAGGAGGGCATGGGGGAGCCGTTCAGGAGCGCAAGGCCTCGACCAGAGCCTGGTGGAAGCCGTCCGGGTTGTCCATGTACAGGTGGTGGCCGGCAGCTGGCACCACGTGGAAACTGGCGCGCCCCGATCGCACCAGCGGGAGCGCCAGCACCGCCGGGCTCAGCATCCAGTCGTGGTCGCCAAACAGCATTGCCATACGTGTGGCTGGGTCCAGCGCCGACCGCAGACGCGGCTCCATCGGCGCTCGCGCAAACAGGCCGCCCTCGGGCGGCGGTGCCGACGCCGCCTGCGCCCTCCGTGTTCGTGCACCGCCGCCACCGCCGGGCGAACGCGCGTGCCGGTGTCCATCTTGGCCGTCGGCGGCGTCGGCAGCATTGGCGGCAGCAGGAGCAGCGGGGGTAGGGGTGTCATTGTCCGGCAACGCAAACACGACGTGCATCAGCGCGTGCAGCGCGTACTCGCCCGCCGGCGGGCCCGTCGACACAGCGTGCAGGTACTCGGCCACTAGCCCGGCGGCGGCCGGGGCCAGCTGCGGAAACCGGCGCCGCACCACGCGCGCCGTCAGCCGCCGGCCCAGCGCCGGACCCAGCCTCCGCAGCAGCTGCTGCGGCGTCACATTGGCCGCCCAGCCGCGTAGCAACAGACGCACAGGCCATGGCAGCGGCGGCTCGCTGGTCGCGGCGGCTGCGGTTAGGGCGTCGTTGCTGCTGCGAGCAGGTCGCAGAAGTCGGAGCAGGCTGTCGCGGTCAGCCGAGTCTGCCAGGCGCGGGCGGCGGCGCGCCAGCGAGTCCGGCATCGGCGGCAGGCCGAACGGCGACACTAGCACGAGGCGCGCCACACGACCGCCGCCACCATGCTTGAGGGCGTAAGCCGCGGACAGGTAACCGCCGAGCGAGTGGCCCGCGAGCACAAACGGCCGCTCCAGTCCAACCGCGCGCCGCCACGCTTCGAGTGAGTCGATGAAGTAGGCCTCGTCGTCCTCGACGCTAGTGTCGGGCCGCGACACTTCTTGAGTAGGATGTTGCTGTTGCTTCACGTTGGTGATGGTGTCGCTTTCGGTAATTTTGGATGCGGTGCTGGTACTGCCACTGCCGCCCCTGCTGCTGCTGCTACTGCTTTTGCTGCTGCCTGGAAGCTTCTTGGAGAGTCGGTGGATGATATTGTAGAAAGCAGAGACGTGGTCCTGGGCGGCAGCAAGTCCAACAGCCATAGGCAAGCGGCGCGGACGGCATGTGCGAGGGGGCCGCGGTGGGTCCTCACGGAGGAACGGTGGTCGGCTGGAAAGGCCACAACCAAGCCAGTCCAGCACGACCAGCTGAAACGGCTGGCCGGTGACAGGGTCCGTCAGGTTGCGGGCCATCCAGTCCAGGTTGCGGAACCAGAAGCCCAGCCCGGCGCCGTAGCCGTGCGTCAGTACCATCGTCGGACAGTCCGGGTCTAGCACTCGACCGCCGATGCCACCAGCAGCACCACGTTCTGGGCCGTTGAAGACCAGCGTGTTGATGGTCCATCCCGGTGCGCCGACCGGCACCTGGTGCTGCGTGAACGGCGTCGAGACCGACTGGGCCAGGAGGGCAGCCTCGGCGCGCCGCGCACGCTCCTCCCACGCCACCTCGCGGCGCCGACGTCGTACACGCTGCGCTGCCGCCGCCGCGGTCGCGAACCACGACGCACGTGGTGTGATGGCAGCGGCTGCTGTTGCTGCTGCTGCTCCGGCAGTAGTGGCGGCGGACGCGCGGACGACAACTACAGAGGGTCGGTGGGGGGCCGGGTGACGAGGCGGAGCGGCAGAGGAGGAGGGCAAGGAAGGCGAGGCGGGATCTGTTGGCTGCACAGATGCCGAGGACGAATACCACGAGAAGCGACAGGGGAGGGCGGGGAAGACGCGGGCGGTCGCGGGGAAACTCCGCAGGCGGCAGAGAAGCGTCGTCGCCGGCATGGTGGCGGGGACACGCGTGGCTGGCGGAGAGACTTGTCGTGAGAACCACGAAAGAACAAGAGCAACGTCGATGGCCGAAGGCGACGCCGACAACGGGAGCCGTGCCGACGCTGCTGTTGCTGCTGCTGCTACACCGGCGGTGGAGGCGGCAACCGCATTGGCGTCGGTGAAGCGGCCCTTGGATACGGATGCCAACGACGACGACCATGCCAGCGACCCAAAACGGGCCTGTGTGGACGTCCCCAACCCCGCCGGCGGTGCCATGGCCGATGCAGCCGACATAGGTCCTCAGACCGATGCGGACGTCTCGGCGGACCCGGACGCCGATGATGCAGAGACCGAAGCAAACGGCGACGGCGGTGCTTCTGCTCAGCCGGCCATCCGAAGCGCTGTGAAGATGTACTGGCACCGCAAGTTTGGCGGCCAGAAGGACCTCGACAAGTTGCTCCGGCAGAATGACGTTGCGCACCTCAAGGCGAAGCGGAGCGGACAGACAGTGCACATTACCTTTTCTGTGTGTAGAACGGAAGTAGTGAGGAGAAGGGTGGCAGCTCCTTGCTGAGCTCTGCTCCGATCCGTATTTGTATTCACAATTTTTTACTATTGGCAGAGGCAAGAGGATGTTGACGCGGCCATGCAGAAGCTGAAAGGTCTTCGGATCAAAAACATACAACTCGAGGTTGAGGTTGTCGACTTGGACAAGGAGCAGGCGCGGCGCCAAGACCGAATGCAGTCGAGGGCGCGCGAGAAGGACGAGGCCTCTCGCGACGACGGCAGGACGCCCGAGGAGATGATTAACGATCAAGTGACGCCATTATGGAGGTAACTGCCAAACTCTTGCTGGTGGCCCATCCTCCGAAGTTATTGCTTTTGACTCCTTCGCGACAGAAAGCCTTACGAGGAACAGCTGCGGATGAAGCATGCGTCGTTCCGCAGCAGTCTCGGCAAATTGAAGAAGAAACTCCGCGAGTTTCTGACAAACAAGGACGTTACGAGCGACAAAAAGGTCGCCCTCCAATGGTTGAATGAAGGGAGTCCGTAAGTCGTACAGACAGGTCCCAATAGACGAAGTCTTACGCTACGTCTCAGCAAGCAAGAAATTTGCCCACTGGAAGCCACTGTTCCATCTCCGGTAACCGAGGGGTATCGAAACAAGTGCGAATTGTCCTTTGGTGTTGATCTGAATGGAGAAAAATGTGTCGGATTCATGCTTGGTCTCTTCAGGGAGGGTATAACCAAAGTGCTGGTGAGGGCCTTGCAGCATATGCGCCCTTACTTACTCGTTTGATGCTGTTATAGCCTCCAGACAGCTGCCGAAACATCTCGGATGAAGCAAAGATCATTGCAAGGGCTTTTCAGGTGCAACTATATTCGTCTCACGTTTGTGTGTACCTAACACATACAAAAAAAAGGAACATATCAGGGCCTCCCATTTGAGTGTTTATGACCGGACGTCCAAAACAGGCTTCTGGCGGCTCATTCAAGTGCGCACACACTCAACTGGAGAGTGTAAGTCACAAACTTCATTGCGCACGACTGAAATCGACTTTGCCACGTAAAAAGCAATGGTGATTGTTCAAGCGAATACGTCGGGGTTAGATTCAACGGAGATCCCCAATATCCAGGCGGACTTGCTGGCAATGTTTGGCCGATTGAGGACCAGCGGCACGCTCGATGTCACCACCGTCCTCTGGCAGGATTCTCAGTCGGCGCACAATGGTCTGCTGCCAAATGAGAAAATGGACGTCATTTACGGCCCAGGCGTGGTCCATGAGGAGCTTCTCGGGCTACGGTTTTCTTTCGTTCCTTTAACCCATCCTTAAAATGACTACTAACCCACAGTGTCCCCCAATAGGTTCCGAATCTCGCCCAAGGCCTTCTTTCAGGTCAACACTGCGGCGGCTGCGCAGCTGTACGCAAGGGTGCGCGAGTGGTGCGCTGTGGACAAGGTGGAAGTCCCGCCAGCACTTAGTGGGCCCGACGCGGCGGTGGTCGAGAACCTTGCTGTTCCCTCCGCCATTGTGGACCGTTTGCCTGCGGAAGGGCAGAGCGACCGGGACGCTGGGGCAGTGGCAGTGCCGGCGGTCACTGCTGTACCGGCGGATGTTTCGCCGCCAGGCGTGGTGCTTCTGGATCTGTGCTGTGGTACGGGCACGATTGGACTGACGATGGCCGAGCACGTCAAATTGGTGGTGGGCGTGGAAGTGGTCGAGGAGGCGGTGGAGGACGCGCGGCACAACGCGCGGCTGAACGGCGGAACGGCGGCCGCGCGCACGGTCTACATCGCCGAGCCGGTCGAGACAGCTATCCGCGAGGTCGTGGGCCGGCACGTCGGGGCACGCGATGTGGTAGTGGCGGTGCTAGACCCGGCCCGTGCCGGCGTCGGCTCCGACGTGGTGCGCGCCATCAGGTCTTGCGAGCGCATCGACAAGATTGTATACGTCAGCTGCGACTTTGACCAGGCCATGGGCAACTTCATCGAGTGCGTTGTAGTTTTTCTTTTCTTCTGTGGAAGTCGACTCTCGCTGCGCCTCAACACGCATTTACTCCCTCTCCCCCCCTTCAACTCCGTTGCCTTCCTTACACGTCGCATTTCAGCTGATTTTCGTGAACCATTTTTTGCCCTGCATCCGCACGGCCCTCATCTTACACCTCATGCGTCGGGGCTTGGCAGTTTCTGCCGCCCTCGTTCGAGCAAGTTCAAGGGCGAGCCGTTCCGGCTGGTCCGCGCTGTACCGTTCGACCTGTTTCCGCACACGCCGCACTGCGAGCTGGTTGTGGAGTTGTGCCGCGTCGACTCCCCGCCGGCGTGAAGCTTGGTTTGGGTGTGGGAGACGCATCAATGCGGGCTTTAGATAATTTCGCATCGATTACTTCGGTCACGTGTTGAGTTGCTTCTCGAGGAGACTGGCAGGGAGAGAGATGGGTGGGAGAGAGAGAAAATGAGTGAGATGGTAGGAGAAGAGGAGAGCGACAGAGAGAGAGAGAGAAAGTGTGTGTGTGTGTGTGTGTGTATTGTGTGGACCAACGGGCCTGACACCATATTCGTCGCTCTGTAGGTGAGTGGGCGCATCCCTCCGACGGGTGCGGCACCGGCTTCAGCGTGGATAGGCGAGCACGCTGGTGGTGACGGCGGGGCGGCGGTAGCGGTAGCCGTGGAAACGTAGTGGAGGGGCCGCATGGGGCGGAAGTGGCGGAGATGATCTTGGTGGCATCGTCCCAGCACATCGAGACCTAACACGATGATGTGGTGGGTGGTGATGCGATGCGGTGGCCAGCCCGACGGGAAAGGGAGGCACACTTGAGGCTTCTCACCCTTGCACCTGGCCGCGCCACGACGGGCTGTGGGGGTGTGCTGCAGCAGCAGCTCGATCCTGCTCGTGGGCTTGGTCCTCGCCGTCGTTCTTCTCGGCACCGTCACTGACCCTCCGCCGCCCTTGCCTCCCTACCACCCCATCTCTGATATCCACTCTTCATTGCCTCTGCAGGAAATAATGGCGTCATCTTCGGGTCTCGATTCCACTAGCCTCTTTCTGTTTGGGCTGACCACCGGTGAGGAGGGCCATCTTATCTCGCGCCGTGCCTTCTACATCCAAGCTTCACGTGTTCACATCTTTCCCCCACCCACTCACCCGATAACGCGCCGTAACCAACCGGGCAGGCGTCGCCGTCACGGCTGGCGCCCGGTATATCGAGACCCTCGTCATGGGCCGCCAGCCCTCGGTCTCCCCTGGCCGGCTGCCGGCCGCCGCGCCTGCCCCATCGGCTGCGGACGTGTTGCCGCACCTGCCGCAGCGTCGCGTGTCCACCCGGTCTGGTGCGGCCGAGGACGATGACTACGACGCGGCCGACGGCATCCCGCGGCCGCTGCAGCGCCTCCGCAAGAAGTTTGTGGTCCCTGCCGAGAAGCTGAACCAGATCGTCCGTCACATGGTCGCGGAGATGAAGAAGGGCCTGTTAGATGACAACCAGAGTGCGCGTTTTTTCTTTTTCAATTATCCTCATTTATTCACTCTCCATAACCGCGTCTGTGATTTCTTCCTCGAATCCAGCACTGAAGATGATCCCATCGCACGTTATCCGGCGACCGAACGGGGACGAAGTCGGCAGCTTCCTGGCGCTGGACCTGGGCGGGTCCAACTTTCGCGTTTGCGAGGTGACGCTGGAAGGCAACGGCATCACGCGCATGCGGCAAAAGAAGTACGCGGTGAGGCAGGAGCTGCAGACGGGCGGCGCCACCGAGCTGTTTAACTTCTTTGCCGACTGCGTCGCCGCCTTTGTCGCGGAGGGCGGCGAGACTGCCCACACGGGCGCGAAAAAGCTCGGATTCACGTTCTCGTTCCCGATCCACCAGACCTCCATCAACCACGGTACGAAAAGATTTTCAGGGCAAAGTTTTCCACTTGGGCAGACTTGCTGATTTTCCTTCAGGGACACTGGTCCAGTGGACCAAGGGCTTCACGGCCTCGGGCGTTGTCGGCAAGGACGTCGTGGACCTTTTGCAAGATGCGTTTCACCGTAAGGTATGAAGTGCAGCCGAAAACTTCCCGGAATCGCCCGTTGGAACGTAGTCACTTATCCTCCACTATCAGAAAGTGAACATTGAAGTCACGGCGCTTGTCAACGACACCACTGGCACGCTCATCAGCCACGCCTACCAGTCGCCAAACACGTACATTGGCGTCATCCTGGGCACCGGCACGAACGCCGCGTACGTCGAGCAGATCAACAACATCTCGAAGCTGAAGAACCCCGAGGCGTTCGAGTCGCCCGAGATGATCATCAACACCGAATGGGGCGCCTTCGACCAGGAGAATGTCGTCCTCCCCATCACCGAGTACGACGCCGCCGTCGACAGGGCTTCGCCGAACCCACGCCAGCAGACCTTCGAGAAGCTCATCAGCGGCATGTACCTTGGTGAGGTCGTCCGCCTTGCCCTCGTCGACCTGCTCGACTCGGGCGAGATCTTTGGTGGGAAGGGCTCGGACATCCTCAAGACTCGGTACAAGTTTGAGACGGCCTATATGTCCCGGATCGAACGGTATATCATAACTTGATTTTGAGAGATGAAAACCGGAACGGCATTTGCTCTCGAAGAGGGTGTGGTTGTGGCTTTTGGTTTCAAATCTAAACATTTTGGCCCCCATACCGCTTGTTTTTGCAGCGATCATACCTTGGACCTTTCGGACACCAAGGCCGTCCTCGAAGAGCTAATGAAGATCCCAAAAACGTCGCACTCGGACCGTGTGATTGTGAAAGGCATTTGCGAGCTCGTCGGCCGCCGCGCTGCACGCCTTTCCGCTGCCGGAATCGCCGCTATCGTGACGAAGATCAATGTGAGTCTCGGTTCTATGGAGTACCGAATCTCCCCTCTCAAAACATACCGTTTTTATGCGCGTGGCGTGTCTGGATTCACAACTCACAGTTCATTTCTTCTCCAGCGCCTTGACGGCTGCACTGTGGCCGTCGATGGCAGTCTGTACGAGCTGTACCCCCACTTTGCCAACAGGATGAGGGACGCCCTCGCCGAAATTCTCGGCCTGTCGGCCGACAACATCATCCTCGAGCAAGGTTGGTGTCTGTTTTTTGTTTGGAAGGGTGGAGATGGACTGCGGGTCCTTTGCCTTGTGCTGTGCTCGCCTGTCCGCCCCCTCTCTCTCCTCCTCTGCTTCCCTTTTGAAGCACTCTCCGCAAGCCTGATTAGCGAGTGTTCTACTGATATCTTCTTTGGCTCCTTGCCGCACCACAGCTCGGGACGGGTCGGGCCAAGGCGCTGCCCTGATTGCGTAAGTAGCTGACCTCACATTGCATCTTCCCATCATACTCCTCGACGTGGAGTGTCGGTGCTCTCGTTTTCTCCCTTCTCCGTTCGATATTTGTTTTCTTCTGTCTAACGGTCCTCCCCTTCCTTCTTCAACAGTGCTCTCGCTGAGCATTGATTCTGGTCGCGACAACATTCGGTCAACCAACCAGAGTTGAGGTTGGCGTGACTTTCTACTTTTGTATGCAGAAGGTGGTAATTGCGCGCATCATTGGCGAAGGCGCGTCTGTTGTGGTGGTAGATGTGTTAGAACGCCGGCGTGCCAACCCCCCTTCTCCCTTCCCCATCATCGTCCATACATCCTCCTTTACCTCCTCCCTCGTCTCCTTTTCTGTTTCTGATCCATGTCCCACTCATCTGCCTTACTGTTGCTCCTCTTGTCCGTTCTTTTTTTCTTCTCCTGCCTCTGGCTCTCAACACACCCCAAACTTGGCCTGCTAACGGTGGTGAATTTGAGGGCTCATCTCCGCCAAAAGCACCTTGACTTGATTCGCCCCCTGCCACGCGCCTGCCCGCTGCCAGTTGCCGCCAGCAGCGTCCTCGCACGCCTCCACCATATCCTCGGGGTTCTCGCGGCGCCGCCGCACGCGCACGCCGTCGTCGTCGCGCGACGCGCTCGCAGCCGCCTCCTCAGCCACCGATAGCCACCCGCTCCTTCCGCTCTTCGGGGGACCTGATTACCGGCACCCGCCACCGCCGCCGCCATGTCCTTGCCAGTCGTCAGCAAGACGACGGCACTTCTGCTGACGGCAGTCGCGCTCGCCGCAGCCGTCGGGCTTGACGCGCTATTCGCCGGCCAAGGCGGCTGGGTAGACGTCGGCGGTTTCCTCATCGCCGTGTCGCCGTACGAGTGGGCCCTGCTTGGCACCGGTCTGGTCGTCGGGCTGAGCGTCGTCGGTGCCGCTACGTGGGTTTTCCCTGACGCGACGTGCCCGCGATCTGTCCCCCTCCCCCGCTTTCTTTTTACTTTGAGGCGCAGGAGATAGGATTTAGGTGTAGTGGGGTAAGGGAGGAGTAGTGAGCAGGGAGTAGATCGTCGTAGAGTGCCGCTCCTGCTCGCCTTCGGTTCGGCTGCCTTTCTTTCTTCCTTTCCGTTGTTCGGATCAGAACCTCTCAACTGGCCTATTCGCGTCAATCCTGCCTTTTTCCTTTGCATTCTTTCTCACCCTCGCCAATAATTATCGCGCCTGGGTCCCTTCTCCACAGAGACCTCCTCAGCTGACCACAAAACCTCCAATTTTCCTCTCTTGATTCCCACTCTGTCACTCTGCATCTCTGACAGCGGGATCTTCATCACCGGGTCCTCTCTGATCGGTGCTGCCGTTCGAGCCCCCCGCATCAGGACCAAGAATCTGATTAGGTGAGGGGGAAGGCGTTTGTGGCGGAGTGGAAGATCACACTTTTTGTTGTCCTTTTTTTGCTGACTTCGTCTGACTGTCCATCAGCGTGATCTTTTGTGAAGTCGTTGCAATCTACGGCCTGATTATGGCCATTATCTTCTCGTCCAAGCTGGTTCAGGGCGAACCCGAGAGCCGCTTCAGCTCGGACAACTATTTTGCCGGTGGGTGGTTCCTCGCTCTTCCCTTTCGCTTCTGCGCAATCCCCCCCTCCTCACCACAACCCCCAATTGGTTTTTTTTTCACCGTGTGAATTCGAATCCTGATCCGTCACCAATTCAATATGCCCGCGGTGCTGCCCCGCGCATTCAGGGTTCGCTCTGTTCTGGGCGGGCCTGACGGTAGGCCTGGCCAATCTTTTCTGTGGGTTATGCGTCGGCGTCGTCGGCGCCACGTGCGCAGTCGCCGACGCTGCTGACCCGCAGCTGTTCGTGAAGGTGCTGATCATTGAGATCTTTGGAAGCATCATCGGGCTGTTCGGTGAGTTGAGTTGGTTTGTTCTCTGTCTCTGTCCATTTGGATACGTCTTGTGGACTCCCCAATTCCCATTATTAGCTTCTGCAGACTTGTTACGCTGAGCTAAAGCCTCTACCTTTGGCGACGACTGTGCATACACCGTACAGGGCTTATCATAGGACTGCTCATGGTAGAGTAAACCACCCTCCCCCCTTCCTCCTCGTCTCCTTCCATTATCCAATATTCTCTTGATGTTTATTAATATTTGGCCTAACTTCTGCTTAGTCTTCGAGCGTTCCGGACTTCCAGTAGTCCTGCCGGTTCCACGAAGTTATACTTCCAACACGTGTTGCTTCTTTTCTTTTCTTTACTTCAATTCGCATGTATCCTCAACCTTCCGCGCCACAAGGTTGCTCCTTTTGGCCGGGTTCTTGTTCTCTACCACCCTCCCCCTTTCCCGCTTTATCTTTCTCACGCCTCTCTCTCTCTCTCTCTCTCTCTCTCTCTCTCTCTCTCTCTGTCTCTCTCTCTCTCTCTCTCGCGCTCTCTCTCTCTCTCGCTCGCTCTCGCTCGCACGCGCTAGCTCGCCCACGCGAGTTCTGTCACTATAG